>JAQFVV010006278.1:3995647-4244927 GCA_028023455.1 Epiperipatus broadwayi | reverse complement strand
CGATGTTTTTGGGATCATGTGGGCTCCATCGGACACCCAAGTCTCCTTCTTGTTTATGCGACCACGATCGAATTTGGAGCTGTCCGCTGATGGTATTGCCCTGGAAGGATCTGGGCCGAGTTGTTCACCGCGGCGGTTTTAGCCAATGGCAGCATAGCAGCACTAATGAAATCTACAATTGCTTTATAATTGCTGTAGGAATAATACTACAAGCATTGACGTAATAGAATAGAAAATTTGCCCTTTATATTTACAGTTCTTATCTCTCATGATTCAATCTACAATGCACGAACTAATCTCTGGTGTTTCAGTTATGGTCGGTGCTGATTTTCTGATAACACATTGGTTATTGAACTTTGTATTCCCTGCTAGAGTTATTTCACTTTCTTTTGTTATAGTTATTTCAATTTCTTTTGTCAAAGTTTTTTCCAATTTCTTTGTTAAAGTTATTTGCACTAATTAGCCGTTTGCTGGAAATTTCTTAGGTTTGTCATTAGCTCCTCATTGTTTATTACATTCATTCAATTACACATATAATTTTCTTTTTATTATGATTATAAGACAAAACGAATTCCACCTTGCTTTTTTTTTTTTTTTCTTTTCTTAAAGCAATTTTAAATCGAATTTCAGTTTAGTCAAATCAAATTTCTAATCAAATCAAACCTAATTATCAATTTTTAATTTTTTTTTTTAGCTTTTATTTAATACGACTCAAAATTATATTTTAGAAAACTATTTATTTTATGCTTTTAACGCTCACCTGTCTATGAAAAAATCTTTATTTTATTTTACCTTACACGAACTTTTAATTTTATTAATATTTACACAAATCGCTTATTAATTAATATTATTTTTTTTTAAAATTATATGTACCGCCAACTACACACACTCCTTCCTAATATATCTCGGTACATTTCTCCATTCCTCTTTTTGAAACTAAAATATCACTCTGAGGTTTTAGTTTTAACGCTTAATTTTAATTTTATTCGATTTAATTTGATGGACGTTCGTCTTCTCTTATTCTTGGATGTCCGTATTCTTGTTAAGTCTGCTGATTCCGTTATACCCATTGATTTATTACTTTTATTTATTCATGCTCGATCCGGTGGTTCTCTCTTCCTGCCATGTGGGTCGTGGTACCCATCCCATTCCCTGTATCGATCTGAGGTTCCCTAGGTAGATTGCCATAATCAATCTGTGTTAAAAATTCACTTCATTTCCTCCACTGACCAGTCCGTCTTTACTTAGCATTAGTTGTTGTATATTTGGCGTGCATGTTATGGCGTAGTGTTCTGACTATTTGACCATCTGACATAGGGAATGCAGTCAGTGCCTTGAGTTTTGACACTTGTCGGTAAAAGAATTTCAGCATATGTTTCTCCACACGTACTTGCATATTTCTCGTGGGATATCTTATACCTGATTCCGTCTTGTCATGCTTCATTCCAAAATGCCCTTAACATGGCTCCGCCTGTACTCTCCGAATGTTTAGTGGTTTCTCGTCCAAGGTGTGCCACCAATCACGTGCCGTCTCTTGGAGGTAACTCGCTGGCCACCGCAACCTTGTCCTCTTCCAGTAAATTTTTATTATAAAACATTATTCAGACTTTCCAAATGTTTCAGCGGGTTCTCTCCTACCTCCGCTTTAACATACCGAGATGGCAAACTGCTTTTCCATAAATCTACTCTGTCTGTTCACTGTAGTCTATTCTCATTCTTAAACTCCTCATACTTCTGCTCTATCTGTCTTATTTTCTGCCCTGTTTCCCCCACTACGTCTTTATATATCTCCTTTATTTTTGCTTTGATGTCCTTGGTGGTCTCTCTATTTCCTTCCCTAAATTCCCTAACTCCTGTCTAGCCGTTTCCTGGCTACTTATTAAGTCTTGACATATCTCTTCCACGACATACTACTCTTTTCTTCTATCTGGCTTTTCCTCATACTGCTTGACTCCTTCCCTTGCTTCTATATTTTCTTTTAATTTCACTACTTCAGACTTTTCTTCTTCTATACTCTTTTTCACTTCTATCACTTCCTCGAACGCGTCCTTTCTTGCTGTCATTTCCTGTTTCATTTCTCTCATCTCTATCCTAAGTTCATTTATTTCTCCTTCATTTCCTGTTTCATTTCTCTCATCTCTATCCCAAGTTCCTTTATTTCCTGTTGATTTTGTTTAATGTCTTGGCGTATCTCTCTCATCATGTTCATTACATTTGTAATGCGCTTTCTTCCACTATTTGTGGATTTTGAAAAATCGGCTTTCTTCATGCTGTCTTCCCGTCTACTTCCACTTTCATCCATTTTTCTTTTAATAATAACGATAAACTTACGTACTTAACAACCAAAACCTAACCCTTCCCAGTTCCCCTCTTTTTTTTTTATTTACTAAAATTCCCCAGAGTGTCCCTATGCTCTCCACGTTTTATCTGATTGCAAAAATCACTCTTACAGTTGCGCTGCTTACACCGTTTCTAATTCTACTATCACGCTCCTTTCCGCTTTCTTTTACTAACTATCACTTCTGTCCTCGCTACATCGACTTCTAGCTACCGCTTGACTCACGCTCGGTTCTGCCATCTCAAAACATTTAGTTTTGCTCCACGTTGACGCGCCATTCTACCTAACCCGCCTCTCACTCTTATATTTATTTTTTTTTCTTATAATAATATATAAAGTACGTCGTCTTAGAATTTGTCTAAAACATCATTTATATAAAGTAATAACAATGTTCTAAATTTTATTATAATGACTCGATCAGAATTCTATACAACTCTCTTACAGAATCCTATCACAGGGTGGTTAGTGCTACTGGTGGAGTAATCAATATCATTGAAAACTTTTGCCAATAATATTTATACTCGCTTACTAGAACATGTATTAGCCAATCAAACTTTTATTTATTTAAAGGAAGTAAACTTAATGGCATAGCCGAGCTTGTCGACAAGTCTGCTTGACTAATACGGTCTAGTACTCCGCTCCCGTTAGCTCAGATACAATAATCAATCAAATATATATCCATCTACTTAAAAAATCACTTTAAAAATCTTTTCTACTAACTTTCGCTTTCTCTTCTTTATTTTAATTATTTAAGTTAAATCTAATTTAAGTAATAACTAAACAATGAAATATTCATTTATGCTATTATACTTCGTTTTGTCTTATACCACAATTATCTACACTTTCGATCAAGTTGAAATAGAATTTAATGCACTCAAAATTACACATTATAGATCTACAATTAATCATACGCATACGCTTACATTTGAAGTAACAATAAAATCTCATATAAATACATTTGGAAATAATCATACGCATACACTGATATTTAAACTCACACTAAAATACATTTGATAAAATAACTATACGCATTTATTTATATTGGAAATCACACTGAAATCTCTGGGCATTGGAGCTAATAGACAATTAGTAGTTCATAAGATAAAGTTCAAAGTTTATTATTACTGGTTTTAATTAGTGAGTTAGAAATTGAAACAAGATATTACCTAGCTTTCTCCTCTGCACGTTTTTTGAGCGTTGCTTCAATAGTGTTTCCTTCGGTCAGTTAGCGCTAACTGCTGCATAATCCGCTCGCTATGTTTTTGGGATCATGTGGGTCTCACTAATGGACACCTGCCTCTTCTTGTTTATACATGACCATGATCGTCCGCTGATGGTATTGCCTTGGAATAGATCTCGGCTAGTTGTTCATACACGATGGTTTTAGTAATGCAGCATAGTATACTCACTAATATCCACAATTGCTTAATACACGTTTAGGAATAATATACAAGCATTGACATTAATAGAATAGAAAATTTGCCCTTTTATATTTACAGTTCTTATCTCGCGGATTCAATCTACACACGCGAACTCAATCCTCTGGTGTTTCAGTTATGGTCCGTGCTGATTTTCTGGTGTTCAGATTGGTTATTGAACTTCTTTGTATTCCTGCTAGAGTTATTTCTACCTTCTTTGTTATAGTTATTTCAATTTCTTTGTTAAAGTTTTTTCCAATTTCTTTGTTAAAGTTATTTGCACTAATTAGCCGCTTGCTGGAAATTTCTTAGGTTTGTCATTAGCTCTCATTGTTTATTATATCATCTCAGTTGGCATATAAATTTTCTTTATTATGATTATAAGACAAAACGAACTCCACTCTTGCTTTTTTTTTTTCTTTCAAAGCAATTTTAAATCGAATTTCAGTTTAGTCAAATCAAATTTCTAATCACATCAAACCTAATTATCTAATTTTTAATTTTTTTAGCTTTTATTTAATACTGACTCAAAATTATATTTTAGAAAACTATTTATTTTATGCTTTTAACGCTAATTGTCTATGTAAAAAATCTTTATTTTATTTTATCTTACACCTAACTTTTAATTTTATTAATATTTACACAAATCGCTTATTAATTAATATTATTATTTTTTTTTTAAAATTATATGTACCGCCAACTACAGTGAAAGGAAGGCAACTCTTAAAACAAGAGTTATGCAACATTCTCTCATATATAGAAAATCCCAAACAAAACCCAATGCTACTAATACATCAGTTTTTTCCAATCACAAAAGGTAACACAGCCACAATTACGATACAAGCCAAGTTAAAATAATGGTCGAAGAGAGAAATAATGCAAAATCAAAAAAGCAACAAGTTCTTATTGTAATAAAAAAGTAGATGATTTATATATGAATAATATACATAATGTTTTTGATTTGGCGAAATAATATTTTTAAATTGTCATGGAAAACTTTAATGTTAATATGTGAAAAATAATAAAATGAGAGAGTATACAGACATATGGATTTTGCAAAAAAAGAAAAACTTTATATTATAAATTATATCTTTAAAAATAAATCCTAAATGGAAATAGATAAGAAAGCATCCAAATAAAGCACAGTACAATTAGATTATAATTTTACTAACATAAAATATGTATTTCAAGATTGTAATGTTCATATTAAATTCAACATAAGAAATTATAATCAATTAGTGTGATATAAGATAGGTGTTAAGGCAAAATAGAGGGATAAATTTATTAAGAAAACAGTATTCATAGTTAATATTTCTCATCTTTAAAAACATTCTAAAGAATTTAAATTAGCAGATTTTATATATAGTTTACACTTAAATAAAATCAAAAAATATATAAATAATATTTTATTAAGAACTGCAACAAAGGTAGCTGGTATTTAAAAAACCAATTGATCAATAAAATTTCTATAGAGAAGTCAATTTGTGAAAGAAAGAAGAAATATGAAAATATATAAAAATGATCCATTAAGAAAAATTTTAATAACTAGAGTTTTATAAAATTGCAAGAGAAAGAGTTAATAACAATATAAGAAAATATAATTGAGATTTAGCAACAAAAGCCACAGAAGAGAATAAGCCCTAAAATTATAAAATTATATATCGGTATTGGTAGAAAACTCATTTTTGTACTAAGAAAAAAAGATGGATCTATTTCTAAAAAAAGAGATGACATCAATGAAATATATGAAACAGTTCTATAAAAAATTATGCACTAATATAGAAAAAAATCAAATTATACATTACAATTACTATATCTTCTAAAGTGTCCAGCATTTTAAATAAAATGTGAGGTTGGAATGATGGGATTGTAATTGATACCTTTAAAAAAGCTGAAGAATTAGAAAAGACAGGTTAGCAAAATTATATGCTATATTTCTAAATGATAAAGATGTACCACAATGCAGTAGTAATATTGATATTTAAAAAAAGTGATAATGAAGATATTAGAAATTACACATCTATCAATCTTTAATCAGTTTTATATAAATGTTTTATCAAGATAATTACAACTTGTCTACTATAAACTTTGTACTTTAAACAACCAAAGGAACAAATTGTATTTAAAAGTCATTTGAGCACAGTGTATAACATCCATGTATTGAATAAAGTTATGAAAATGAATATAAAATATGAGTTGCCATTATGCTTTGGTTTGTAAATTATAAAAAGGCATTTGATTCTATAAACTTTTCTACAATGATTAAAGCATTAGGTAAATCAAGATATAAATATGGAATATTTCATATTGTTGAAGAATATCAAAATGATACAATAATGAATAGATTACATGATGATATCAATAAGATTAATATTGATATGGATATATACAAGAGCACGATTCTATATCTCCAATACTGGTCAACAGTTTTACAAGAAATATTTGGCACATTAAAATGAAAAACTAAGAATATAAAACTAAATGGATATCACTTAAGTTATCTATATTTACTAGATGTTGTGATTACTTTTTCAAATAATGTTTCAGAACCAGGAAATGTCCTAGAGTTATCAGATGACAATAATAAAATAAAACTAAAGGTAAATGCTCAGAAGGCTAAAGTTATGTTCAGTGCATTTTCTCACAAGAAAAAAAAAAATATGGATCATCATTAATTAGAAAAGGTTAACAATTACACATACCTTGGTCAGACTATTAATACAGATACAAAACATAATGGATGAAATTAATTGTAATATTAATTGGATAAAGTACCTTTGATAGATATAATTTAATATTAAAAGAGAAATGTGCTTAAGTGTTTGAAAAGGTAGGTTTTAATAAATGTAATTTGCAAGTTCTTACTTATGGATCTGAGACATGGACATTAAACAGAAGTTCATTACAGAAAAACAAGAAATGATAGTAAATGTAATTCACAAATGAGAGAACATGCAAGTATTACTGATATAAATGAATGGAGACAGCATGAAGTTTGGGTGGACATTTCTTAAAGAGCTGATGACAGATGGATCATTGAAGTCTTTAACTAGATCCTAAGAGGTCGCATGTGAGATGGATGGATGAAATAAAAAAGTTTGTAAGCTAGGGATCAGAAAAACTGGATTAAACTTGTAGAGATCTTTATCCTGCAGTGAATCTATAATGGTTGAAATAGAAGATATATATATATATATATAGAGAGAGAGAGAAAGAGAGAAAATCAAGAATGAATGATAAATAATAGAGAATAAAATTGCTGTCACTTAAACTAACATTAAAAGAAAAACTTCTACAGTTATTATTTTATATAGAGATAAATACGACAATTTACAAATATTTTAGTGCTAAATATATCAGGTCATTTATCTTCTTTCTAGCACGCAAAACATATGTAAATACATATTGTTATGTAAAATATATATATATAATTAACTGAATAATTTATAGAGCAATAAATCTATCGTGACTAAGCCTTGACAAATTATGATACATTTTTAATCACAAACTGCATATTAGCAATGTTTACATTTTTATATTATTGACAAATAATTCAATCTTAAAAGAATAATGTTAATTTTAAAAAAAGGTAAATAATTTTCTTCTAGATAAAGTTTAAATTTATTTTATATCTATTTATTTAATCATTTATAACAATAGTTATTAATATGAACTAATGATGTCAATAATGGTTACTTTTGCTAAATAATTTTTCGATTGCTTATCTTCATGCATTAAGCTGCAGTGTACGATTTATATTGTTGTTATTTAAAAAAAAAAATTAGCTATTGAAAATTACTATTATATAAACAATTGATTTTTTTATCCTTTTTTATTAATTATAAGTTTATATAAATAATAGCTGTACACTACAACTTATTAAAGCTCACTAATTTAAAATATAACTTTAAGATAGCCGAATAAATTATAATCACGTGGTTAATTTCTAGGTACATGAACGCTCAGGAAGTTCCATTCACTTAATCAGATTTTTTTTTTTTTACTAATTATCGGAAAAGAATAGATATTGTGTCGTATTTAAAACATTAAAAATTAATTAATTTAAAAGTGTCATTATCCTTAAAAATGGAATTTTCAAAAATATTACTTTTAAACTAACAGATATCACATCTTGTTTTCGTCAAGCGTTGGTGGTCGAAAGGTCAGCACAGCTGCCTAACAAGCAGTTGTCCCGGGTTCGCTTCCCTGCCGATGCTATGACACATGAGAAAAAAAAACTACATTATTTTATTGTTAGTCATCTTATGATATAATGAATGAATTAATCTCTTCTAGATACATGTTTCAAATAAATACCTTTTTCAGCTATCCTGACAAATGATTGATCTTTATATCAAATATAGTAATATTATTTTTATTTAAATACCATTAATTTATATATTTGTTGATAAACTTTGAATAATTCATTTAGAGGTTTTATTTTTAATAAAGTCTACTTCACCAAGGCTCATTATGTCCAAAGCACATTTACAAACACTCATTGTAATACATTATACAGGCTTAACACCTGCATTTATATATGTAATATATTCGGGATTCGAACTCAGACTTTCACGCGACCCACAACTCTCAGTGCCATCCTATATTGCTGACCCACCTGATCACACACGTGTTAAAATAACTGTACAATTAAATCACTATCTTAATATATAATAAACAAATAGTGGCACTATAAATGTGTGAAATAAAGTGAAGCGATAATTCATTTTATTTGGGACAAATATTTTTTCAACTACCTTGACAGAAGACCAATCTCCACATTAAAATGGCAATTTTATACTTATTTAAAGATTATTAATATAATTTAAAAAATAAAAAATTAAAATAAAAAAGCAATACATAAAAATATTTACTTAAATATTTAATTTAAATAAATAAATTATATATTTTATTGATGTAATGATATATACTAAAATACATCTTGTGCAGCAACTGGTTATATATCAACTGGTCATTGTACTTCAAGATGAAGCTCGTTGTGAATATACAAAAAGATAAAGACACATCAAGTTAAAACAAAAAATAGTTGAGTAAATTATTAAATTTCAATCTATATTGGCAAAATGTTCAATTAAAAAAATGTATAATCAAGAAAAATACAAAAAATGGCTCAGATTGGAATAAGTTTTGACCTAATTGAAACCAAGAATAATGAAAGCGATTTTCTAAGAGAATTTATTGTCAAATCTGATTTTAAAGAAAGGGTTATATTAATAAATATACCCATGAGAAAACACTATCCTAAAAATAACATGACATAAAAATATATTGATTCTTGCATGGCTATAAATTAAAATAATTTATCCAAATTTGCTCTAATTGCTAAATTTAAACTAAAAATTAATTTAATTAATAAGATTTTAAAATGTTTTTTGGCTGAATATTATTACCTTAATAATGATAAATGCATAATTAATATTATTGTTGTTAATGATAATTTATTTAACATTTGGAGTTTTTCTTATAGTTAATTATTAATAAACCATTAAAAAGAAATTTAGAAATTTCATCCAGGGAACGGATTCACTAATAGATTTATTTAATCTTTTAATTATATTCTTGTATGCATGAATTTGATAGTCATTATTATGTGTTTTATGACTTGTCTTTGGTCACAACTACATATTTCAAAATTTATTAAATTTCATTTTTGGAAAAGATTAGATATTACAGGTTGTGATAAATCTGTTTGATCTGGAAAAATTGCTTTTAACTTCACAATATGTTTTACCCCATAAATCTTTCTTTAATTTATATAATGAATTCTTAATTGATCACTCAGGAAGAAAATTTTGATTTATTTCTTAGATGGTGAACTATATTTAAAATTGTCTTTTGACATCTGGTGGAGAAATATAGTACTGCAAAAAAAATAATTGAATTTATCAGTAATATTTCTCATGTTAATATTGAATTTCATATACAAAAATTTAATGTAGACTTTTTTTTTTCAAATAAAGGTATAATATTCACTAGAATTATTCATGGATAATTTGCTTCATAGTGAACAGCCAGATTTCTAATGAGATTGTTTTTAAAAACTATTTTACATCTAATCTCTAATAGAAAAGGAAGGATAAATTAGCTATGGTCCAAGGTTATCTCAAAACAATATTGTAGAATTTTGGTTCAGTCTATTGATGCATAATATTATATTTATATTGCTAAATATTTACCTATTATTTAAATGAAAAGTTGAGTGTAATGTTTTTGTGAAATTATTATTAAAACTTGACTTTTAGAAAAAAGATTTCCAAACTTTTGATATCCTTAATAAAAAAGTTATATTTTTGGAAGAAATTCCTTTTGAGAAGTCAAATATAAATTTTGATGAAAAGTATTTCTCTCCTCTCTGCTCTATTTTTTGCTTTCAGTGCTATGGTGAGTTGAATGTACAAATGATGCTGAATTGGAATTCTTGAATTTTCTGATTTTAGTTTTTATTAAGTTATTGATAATAATTATAAAATAGAAAAATAAAATTTTATGACAGATTTTTTTGCAAAAATTTGTGTTTACTACAATGATTACATATTATTACTGGAGGTTTTTTTTTAATTTTCTTGACATAAATTATAGATTTTATTCTATTTAAGAATTTTAGAAATATTTATAAGACAATTTTCCAAAAGATCGCACTGATTTTTCCTTTATTTGGTAAATCATTGTCAGTGTGAATTCATAAAAAGAATAATTATTCACATCTTTTTTTATCTAAATCCAGTCTACTTTAAAGATAGATGGCTATCAGTTATTATCATAATTTTTTTATATTATTTCAAACAGTTTATAAAAAACTTAATAATAACATTGATGACAACTAATTTTTGAATCATTATTATAATTAATAGATTTTAAAACTAATGTAGTTTTGCTTTCATTGACCAAATTATATTTAACCATACTTAGGCTTTAAATCCTAAATGTTTTGAAAACTTTGGAAGCATGTTATCTGTAGTTAAAGCTTGGGGGAGAGGATAACCCAATTTAGGATAAATAATTGAGATTAGATTAATATTCTGATGAAAAATCTTGAGATTGCACATTAATCGTGCTTTTTCTAGTTCTTTCAATATTGACAAAACATTCTGATATTTAAGATTGAAAATGTGTAGAAAATATTACATAAAATATTTTTCTCTCTCGTCACCCCCCCAAAAAAAAAACTTTGATTCACAAATGAGCTTCACACTAAGCCATTTGTTAAGTCCATAAAATATTAATTCTTACTGCAAAACTTCTAGCTAAAACTATTATTTCATACATGGCAAAAGAATTTCCAAAACACAACATATACAACAGTTCTTATGTAGTATAGTTCTAAAAATATATAAGCACATCTAAATATAAGCAATAAGATAAATGAAAATAAATAATAATGAGTCACGACAAGGAAATGTCAATCTTGTAATATAATAATTCTTTTAGCTGATAGACAATTCTCGAACCTGCAGGTTGTTTAATTAATACTGTAGCTTAATTTTTAATTTTTTTAAAGAATACATTTTAAAGCACTTTGAAACTTAATGGTGAAAAATAAAGAGACATTTTCATGTTATTAATTAATACATTTGCATAATATAATTTATAAAGCATTTGTTAATTCTTACAGTGGTCATTAATTTTATTGGCTGAGTGAGATAAAACTCTAAACTTGTAATTGGTCAATTCACAAACTCAGCCATAAAATTTATATTCATCTTTTAATATTATATTCACTTTAGTTTTGTTTGTAAATAGAATATTAATAATTTGTCAGGTTATGAAAGTGAAAAAAAAGTTTTTTCAAAAATTATTTTTTATTTATAATTATAAAAATATTTGATAGCAGCAAATCTAAAATGAATGTTACTCACCAACTAAAAAGTGTTGCTGACATCAGTAATTTCTTTCCCAATTTTACGTTGCGGAAAAGTAAATAATTTTTACTAAAATCTTAACTATTTTTCTAAAATCATTTTATTTTTAGAATATTTTATCAAAATAATTTATATATCAAAAATACTTTTAAAATGGTCTAAAACATTTATTTATCACTTTTGAAATGAAACAAAAAAAATTGTAGTGATAAAATGTATTGACAAGCGGTTTTCTTTATCCTCTATGGTTAACAACCAATCAGTGGCAGGAACAGACTGCCCCCTTCTTTTGTTAGACTTACAATATCACATTTATTGATTTTTTTACTTGTAAAATAATTTGAGAGAGGTCAGCATCTTAAGGGACTTTTTCTAAGCTTTCAAACAAGTGGATAAACCATAACATCGCTCAAAAAGTGGCCGATTTTGATCGACCTAAAGCCGTTGACATGAATTAGCGAATAGAGACTGGGAAATCACTCCAGCATATCAGAATGTCTTTAGAAATTTTTTTACTAACTTTACAGCGTAGATTTACAAGTCAATATTTTATATTTCTTATAATAGCCAATTATTTTTCTTCAAAAGTTTGAATTGAAGAGTTCCAGCATAGCAAAATATTTAAAATTAATTGCTCTAGTATATGTTTCTTTCATATAGGAAGGACTATTTTAAAATAGGTTAGTTATTTAAATATTTTTACAAGTTCTTTTTTAAAAAACAGTTCCAATGTTCAGTAACATTAATTATCAAGCAGGCAAGTTAATGTAATAATGAAAACTCCATAATATTAGTTAATGAACAAATGAATTAATATATGCATTTTAAACTTTAAAATATACAGCTTGTAGCCTTACATATTTTAATTTTCTTCTTTTAAAACCTTTTCTGTTCATGATATAACTAAGAAAAATTGAGAATATTTGTAAACAAACGTAACAACTGTTTTTCTTTTAAGCTTATTCTGAAGTTAATCTTATTCAATTGACTTATACTAAAAATGAAATTTCTTTGTAGCATTTTTTTTTATAATTAAGAAAGCTTAATTGCAATTTAAGTATCAGAAGAATGGGATCCTACCTGTAACTTAGCCAACGTTCATGGTTGAGTGTTTAATAATTAATTTTATATTAAATACTTTTAGAAAAAAAAATAATAATAATAAAAGTTATAAAAGAACTTAAAACTTATTTTTGTGCCAGGGTTATAAAAAGAGAATCAACCAAAATCAAAAAAGAATGAACCAATTAAAACAACCAAACATCTCTTTTAGAGTACTTTTTTTAAAACTGTCAATCATTAGGTATTCAAAAAAAAAATGACACGTGATCTAGTGAACTCGACTTGGAAAAAAAATTAGCAAAGTTTTCTTATTAAAAAAAAATTGTATAAAAAATAATCACATTTATTTTTACTAATGATTGAACTACCTTAAAATATCTAAATTAACAAATAGTTTACTCATTAAAATTACCTTTTAACTAATATTA
The DNA here is from genome assembly GCA_028023455.1 of Epiperipatus broadwayi. Taxonomy (NCBI): domain Eukaryota; kingdom Metazoa; phylum Onychophora; class Udeonychophora; order Euonychophora; family Peripatidae; genus Epiperipatus; species Epiperipatus broadwayi. The sequence continues at coordinate 4,231,801 of JAQFVV010006278.1, read as the reverse complement.
AAACTATTTATTTATTCTTTATTTTTATGAGTTTGTATAATTCAACCTTATAAAACACATTCTATTCACACACGCAAGCACACACTGAAAGGAAATGGTGTTTTAACTGTAACTCAACCTATTGATGACTTTTTTTAATAACTAATTATAATAATGGGCAAATAAAATATTTAAAGCAATTACCTTACAGATTTTTAAAGCTGACCTATAATAAATTCATACTTTAACCCTTATTCTCTTACTACTTCAAAATTTACAACCGCTAATCTTAAATTAATGTTATAGTTCTACTCTCCTCCTCTTTCTTATAACTAATTTACTATACTATTAAAATATATTTTCTGGCACTCTTTTTGTTATATCCTTATTTTATTTATGAATAAAATTATTTAAAGTAATACAAGATATTATGCTGATGACTATTATGAGAAATGTGACTATTTTAATACAAATAGTACTAAAAGGGTTATATGCAATAATATTATTGTTCATTTTATGTTTTACTTATTAGTTAACTATTTTTTTAAATCAAGTGAACATGGGAGTTTGTTATTCTGAGATTAAGCAATGGGATATATATATATATAATTAAAAAAATCATGTCATATGTCACAGGATCTAATTTAACAAGCTTGTATTACAAATGTTATATAGAGCTCACAAACAAGATCTTAATAAGCTTTGCAGAATATCTCCAATCCCAGATTGTTTTCTGTTACTGGCTTCTTGAGACCCAGACTGGTTTCTGCTACTGCCTTCCTGAGAAACCCAGTAGCAGAAACTGGTCTGGGATTGGGAATATTCTGCAAAGCTTGTTAAGAGCTTATTTGCGAGTGAGCAAGCTCTCTCTCTCTTTCTTCTCTCTCTCTCTCTCTCTCTCTCTCTCTATATATATATATATATATATGTTCTTTAACAGATTTCTGTTTTAGTTAAATAAATAGTTAATACTAAAATTATTTCCTTTTTTATTATAAATCTGTATCGCTAATAATTATCACAACTATTCTATAAAACTGCATAAATAAGGAAATTAATACAATTAATCTATTGCATTATTTAAAAATAATTTTATCTTCATTTTATATTTTTTCTGTGACCAAGCATACAATCATCACTTCCTGTACATATACCCATTTCCTGCATTTTATAGATTTATATTTTATATGCTTTTTTTACATTTACATATTATATAAATATATACAAATATTATTATTATTATTATTATTATTATTATTATTATTATTATTATTATTATTATTATTATTATTATTATTATTATTATTATTATTATTATTATTACTACTACTACTACTACTACTACTACTACTACTACTACTACTACTACTACTACTACTACTACTACTATTACTACTACTACTACTACTATTAGTATTATTATATTATTATTAGGAATTTGTGAGAAGTACCTTTGATTGATCTTGGAAGTAGGTAAAAAAAGTGAGAAATGTAGTTCATTTTGAAGCACTAAACTTACAAATTAAGAGCTGCAGATGTTTTTAATTTTGTCAACTAATTAATTGAAAAGTAATTACCAAATGCAAGAAGTGCAAATTAATTAATGAAAATATTAAACTATCGATCTACTCTATAATAACTGGCAGTTTTAATAGCTTTTTTTTTTGTAAATTACTTATTTATCACATGCCTGTAGCTATTTAGTTTCTAAAGTATAAAAATTTGTCTGCTATTTTTTTTAAAAATTTCATTATTTTATTTGCTTCAAGATAAATAAATATATATATAAATTATAAGTTTTCCGTATACATTATTTTAGTAAAAAGAGTTTTGTTTTCTCCCCATTGAAAAAGTAAATAGAATAACTTTACCTTTTTTTATTTAAAACTGAGATATACAGTAAAAAAATTAAATTATAATACTTGAGAACAAAAGTCTACTATTTTTTATATAAGATCTATTTTAATTAAAATCAATCCATGAATAGATATTGTTCATTTGAAAAAACTGCTAAAAAGTTTATGAAACTTTACAAAAAATTTTAAAAATACTCTTTTTTTTTAAAGATGCATAAAGCAAACTGTTTGAAGTTCAGAATTTATATTTGTTCACAGATGGCGTTGTTGAAATATCTTAGCATTGTGATTGGTCATCTGAATGTTCTTTTTTTTTTCGTAATAATATTCGGATATCTAGATTAGATCTGTTATCCTAGGGACCAACAAATACTTTTATTAAAATAAAATTAGTTTCATTACATTATTTGTTAGTTTTTGCCAAGTTGGTAACAATTTAATATTAAAATAAAAGAATGAAGTTATTTTAAAAAACTCAAAATAAAGATTAAAAATAAATTTAAAAAAAACCAAACTAGAAAAATGTCATTGGATTAATTATTAACTGCAGCAAAATAAAAAATATATATAAAATAGTTTCATCAAAAAAGAAAATTCTAAAAATAAACATTTTTGATGCTAAAAAATTTCACATACTGTATTTATTATATATTATTGTTTTATATATTATGTATTGCATCATTGTAGCCTTCTGGTAGGTCAATTTAAAATTTAATATGCTCATGACCTGAGTTTAAATTCTAGCTAGATAAAACATAAACAGGTTTTTCATAGATATCTGGACCATAATTAATCTATCTAATCATTTATAGTGTCTCAAAAAAGTGTTTATATTGTCACAGTGCAGCAGGTAACAAGACTGAAGAAAAATATTCTTTTCTTCACCTCTCCTCTCTAAGAAGAAAATCTGGTAAAAAGATCTTTACGTTGCATTGAGATTATATATATATGAGTACATGAAAATCATCTACATCTAAATAAAGCCAAATAATACCAAGAATCCCAATATATTCATTGTCTAGGCGAACTTTTTTATTGTGATAAAAATGGATATCCTTCTTTATCTATGATCTAATATTTTATAGATACTAAAAATTTATATTTGACTCAAAGGAAGTGAAATTTATAATTCCAAGAAATTTAAATAAATCTTAATAAACAGGCAAATATAATTGATTTTGAAAGCAGAATAATAAATAGTTAATTTTAACTTTCAAACTGCACTGAAAACTTATATTACTCACATAATATTATCATGCCTTAATATTTCATAGATGTCAAACTATGAATATTTATATTTACATTTTATTAAAACTGACATTTCATTTTGTATTCAAGAGTTATTAAAATGAAAAACTGTCTTTATCCTCTGAATGTTTAATCATGATTTCAGAATAGTTTACACTGTACTTAAATCTGTATGCTTAAATACCATCAAAATTAAAATGATAGATGGCATTATTCCATTTGTGTGTGTGTGTGTATTTGCTGATTTTAAGTGTTGCAGTTATTTCCTTTCAATTTAATATGTCCATTAATTAAAAAATATTTTACCAACAATAAATATAATAGTAATTAACTATTATATACAGTCTTTCAATCTGCAGAGTATTTTCAGTTAATTCAGTTTTCTTTAATCATGAAAGGACATGTAAATACAAATTTAAGTTTGATCTTGAAAGTATTAAAAAACCCTTAAATCACTAATTATATTATTGGCTGAGTAAGGTAAAAGTCAAAACTTTTAATTGGCCAATTCACAAACTGAAGTGTCAATTAACAAAGTCAATTGGCAAAATATATTCATATTTTAATATTATATTCACTTTACTTTCGTTTGTAAAAAGTATATTAATAATTTGTCAGATTATGAAAGTGAACAAAAGTTTTTTCAAAAATAAATTTTGATTTATAAATAGAAAAATATTCGATAGCAGTGGGAATTAAAAGGAACGTCACTCGCAAATGAAAAAGATTTGCTGATGTCATGATTTCTTCCCACTTTTATGTTGCATTAAGTACATTAGAATAAATACATAATTCTTGCTAAAATCTTAACTATTTTTCTAAAATAATTTTATTTTTAGCAAATTTTATCAAAATAATTTATAATTTGTCAAAAAATACTATTAAAATGGTCTAAAACATTTGTTTATCATTTTCAAAATAAAACAAAAAGAGATTATAACTCTTTACTTTTTGGCAGACATTTTCTTTGTTGTCAAAATTTAACAGCCAATGAGATACAAGAAAGGGAGGTATTTTTCCTTTGTTTGACATATAAAGTCATTTTTATTGATTTTTTACTTGTAAAATAATTCAAGAGAGGGGCAGTATCTTACAAAACTTTTTTTAATCTTTTAAATGAGTGCAAAATCGTAATCATAGTACGAAAAGTGACCAATTTAGAGTGATGTCAAGCCACTTTGCTTTTAATCAAATGCTGCTGTCAAAAGGTTAAGACTTCATAAAGAGAGAAACTATAATAAAAGAAAAATTAATGAGGCAACTTTCATAAATAAAAATAAAATGAGTATAATTAATGGAAGCTAATGTTAAAATTCAGGATTCCTGAGATTTGAGTTGATCTTTGCTTCTGTTATGTTTTTGAATCTAATAATAATTGAAGAACATTCCTTCTACAGATTGAAAAACTGTATATAATAGTTAATTATGATTATATTTATTATTTTTATTGTTGTTATATATACATCCAAATACAGAAATGATAATGAATATATAAAATCTAACTAAAAGAAATATATGTATATAAACAACATAATTATTTAATTACATAGTAATTGTCTACAATTAATTGTGTTGTTATAATATATATAATATTTAATATCAGTATCTTAGTCTATATTGAACTTTATGTAATTTTACAAGGGATTTGAACTCAGACTTTAAAGTTCCCTACATGCTCTCATACATGTAAAAAAGATAAATGATCTCCGATATATATATATTTTGTGCTGAACCTGCACTCATCAGTTTGTCCAGACAATCACCTCCCACACACATATATAATCAGTGCTCAGTTTATATTAAGATATCAAATCTTCAAACTTTAATAAATATGCTTCAATCTTCTCCATCCTCTAACTCTTCAGCTATCCTATCGTGGAAAATTTGATGATGGAATGCTCAAAGCCCTTACTTTATGCCAATATTATTGTCATTCCCACTAACATAAAGGACATTAATTAGTCCATTTTGAATACACTGAAGAGGGCTGGTCAAAATATAGACTGAATATAGAATATTTAATATAAGTATATTAGTGAATACTGAACTTAATGTAATTTTATAAGGGATTTGAACTCAGACTTTCAACTTTCCTACAGCTATATTCTACTCTATACAACTGGTACACATGTCCACATATATATGAAAAAGATAAATGATCTTCAATATATGTATTTTATGCTGAACCAGCATTTATCTATTGGTCCAGATCATCATCACCCACATGTATATATAATCAGTGTATAGAAAGTCTACAAATTTTAATGGACAGGCTTCAATATTCTTCACCATCTAACTTTTCAGCCATCCACGTGATTGAAAATTTAATGATGAAATGCTTAAAATTCTTACTGATGTCAATATTATTGTCAAACTCATATTGATCTTAAGTCAATCTGACACACATGTTCTGAATTCTTCCCATCCTCTTTTTTGTACTTAAAATGGACATATTAAGGTCCTACACATTAGGAATCAGAGTGATTTATGATCAACATGGATATAACATTAATATTGGCATCAGTGAGAGCTTTGAGCATTCGATCATCAGATTTTCAATGATATGGATGGCTGAAGAGTTGGAGGATGGAGAAGATTAAAACTTAGCCAATAAAGTTTGAAGATTTGCTATCTTAATATAAACTGAGCATCGATTATATATATATATATATATATATGGGTGTGTGTGTGTGTGTGTGGAAGATGATGGTCTGGATTAACTGATTAGAGCTGGTTCAAAACAAAATAAATATATTGGAGATTTTTTATCTTTTTCACATGTATATATATTGTCATTTGTACCGATTGTATAACATAGAATGGATAGCTGTAGGAACCTTGAAAGTCTGAATTACAATTCTTTATAATATATATATAATTATAATTGAAATAATATTTTTAACGGTTTACAAACAATTACAAACAATCTTTAAATCCACAGAAGTACTTTTGGTTACTTTCTAACCTGCCTCAATTGCCATTAAATTCAAAAACTAAAAGCGGAAGCAAACGTCATCAATTCAAATTCCACGAATCTCGTATTTTAATGTTAGAAGCTTGTTGATTTATTAAATGCGTTTTATTCCTGTTTATAAAAATTGCCTCTTTAATTTTTCTTTTACTATGGTTTCTCTCTTCGTGAAGAATTTTCACATTTTCAAAATTAAATTTAATTTATATTTACATGTTTTTTTATGATCGAAGAAAACTGAAGAAGATATTAAATCACCGTTATTTTTATTTTTTACATGCTTATATAATAATTCATGTTCCTTCAATCTTTTCTCAATGCTGCACCTAGATTCACATATATATGATAGCATACAATCACAAAAAAAATTGATATATGACATTACTTTTTGCTTGACAGGTATGACATCCTTAGAATTATTAACTAATTTATTAATATTGTTTGGAACGTAGAATGAAACATTAAATACATTCTTATATAAATCCTTAAAAAATTTTACTTGTGGATTTGAAATAAATGGAATAGATATCCATTTTTTATTATTAATCTTCATTTCTTTTAAATTATAATATTTTTTTTAAAATTGACTTAAAGTATTGTTTATTTGTTCCATTTTATAACCAACATCAAGCAATTCCTTGGCAAATATCTCAATATTTTTCAATTTATCACTTTGGTAACGACATAATTTTTCATTCCGAAACAAAAAAAATTTAAAACTTGCCATCTTATGCATCATTGGTACTTTTGATTTACAATTTATATATCCTCTTTTTTTGCAATGGCTTAATTATTAGTTTATAATTTAATATACTGTTATCTCTTGTGATCATTAAATCTAAATAGTTAATCTTATAGTCCTGTTCTTTTTCAATAGTCCATATAATTAAGCCATTGCAAAAAAGAGGATATATAAATTGTAAATCAAAAGTACCAATGATGCATAAGATGGCAAGTTTTAAATCTTTTTTGTTTCGGAATGAAAAATTATGTCATTACCAAAGTGATAAATTGAAAAATATTGAGATATTTGCCAAGGAATTGCTTGATGTTGGTCATAAAATGGAACAAATAAACAATACTTTAAGTCAATTTTAAAAAAATTATTATAGTTTAAAAGAAATGAAGATTAATAATAAAAAATGGATATCTATTCCATTTATTTCAAATCCACAAGTAAAATTTTTTAAGGATTTATATAAGAATGTATTTAATGTTTCATTCTACATTCCAAACAATATTAATAAATTAGTTAATAATTCTAAAGATGTCATACCTGTCAAGCAAAAAAGTAATGTCATATATCAAATTTTTTGTGATTGTATGCTATCATATATAGGTGAATCTAGGTGCAGCATTGAGAAAAGATTGAAGGAACACGAATTGTTATATAAGCGTGTAAAAAATAAAAATAATGGTGATTTAATATCTTCTTCAGTTTTCTTCGATCATGAAAAAACATGTAAATATAAATTTTAATTTAATTTTGAAAATGTGAAAATTCTTCACGAAGAGAGAAACCATAGTAAAAGAAAAATTAAAGAGGCAATTTTTATAAACAGGAATAAAATGCATTTAATAAATCGACAAGCTTCTAACATTAAAATACGAGATTCGTGGAATTTGAATTGATGATGTTTGCTTCTGCTTTTAGTTTTTAAATTTAATGGCAGTTGAGGCAGGTTAGAAAGTAACCGAAAGTACTTCTGCGGATTTAAAGATTGTTTGTAATTGTTTGTAAACCGTTAAAAATATTATTTCAATTATAATTACAATATTGTTTTTAATTAACGGATATTTTATTTATTTTACATATATATATATATATATATGAAAACCATAAAACAATACAATACTAGATTAAATTCAAAAATTTTACCAAAATCCTTTCACAACCATGGTTTCATCTATTACAAATAGACCTGCTCAAGTGAAAATCAAACTATAAGAAATAACAAATATATACACACAATCAAACCTTCCCATAATTCATTTCAAATTCCACCTTCCCTTAATATCAAAAGAAGTCTTCATAAGATAGTAAGGGAAGGTATAGTTTGAAATGAATTATGGGAAGGTTTGATTGTGTGTATATATTTGTTATTTCTTATAGTTTGATTTTCACTTGAGAAGGTCTATTTGTAGTAGATGAAACCATGGTTGTGAAAGGATTTTGGTAAAATTTTTGAATTTAATCTAGTATTGTATTGTTTTATGGTTTTCATTTTTATTATTGCTAGTATAGTGTTAGGCAGGTTTATATATATATATATATATATATATATATATATAATATATATCATATATATATATATATATATATATATATATATATATATATATATATATATATATCAATGATAGTAAACAAATGTATTAACTAGAATGATTTAAATGTGTTTTGGTACAATTCTGTATATATTTTCTTGTTGATTTACAAAAAAATGAAAACAAATCTTATTGTAGAATGCAAAATGATTTACTTTACTATTAACTAAAAATCTTTTTAGTAATTATAATACTGAAAACATCACATTGATTTTTAATGCATTTGTTGTAGATATAACTTACAATAACTTAATGATGTATCATGAAAAACATAAAATGTTAAATTATCCATAAAACTAACATATCATAAAAAAAAACGTAAAAGAAACAATAAATTTAGAAATATATAGAAATTAGCATAAAATAAAGAAATTAAAAATTTAAACATTTTAAAATTTATTAATGTTAAATTTACTAATAATTTGAACATTTATGTATGTTAGTTTTAAAATTAGAACATGCTTATGTTCTAAATATATTCTACACAAAATTATAAATAAGTTGTTGTTTTTTCTGAAAATATGAATTCTTTCACCATATCACAGAATTTCAAATCTAACTCTTTTTGCATATATTTGAAGTCTTTTTTTACCAAAATAAATATTAATAATTTGTTTTTAATTATTTAGTTTAATAATGATGCTTATAAAGATGGAATAACAAAATATGATACACCTGGGTCTCATTTTATGTGGATTTTTTAAATGCAATTTTGAAGTTATGTGATTCATGTTTCTTCTTAATAGCACTTTATGTGGGGGTTTTTTTTATGTGATAAAGAAGTTTATATTTCACTATATTTATTAGATATCAAAAATTTAAATTATTAATAACTTATTTTGACTTGAAATACTTTTTTTTTCAAAAGTATAATGTTATATTAGCAGCTAACATGAATATGGCCTGAAGCTGTATTTAGAATCTTAGTTTTTACGTAAATAACCTACTTATACTTATGAGTAATATATTTATAATTACAAGTATAAAAATATTGCAATAAATATTCAAAAATTTTAAACTTTTAAAACATATTTTGTTAGATATAACATAAATAAATATTCTTTTAGATTTTTAAAATAAATAATGAAGTTTTGTAAATTGAAAATAATCTTTCTATCGATAATGTATATTCTTTTTGTTTTGATTGCGATCTCATTTTTTTAATATAGAAACAAAATGTTAACATTTAAAATTTATTTCAATAGTAAACACAAATATCTATGAAATGAAGACAAATTTATTATTTTCTGATAAGCATTAATCATTTAATCATAGATTTTACATTGATGTGTGAGACAAAAAAATGAAAGAAAATGCTGAAATCTGAAAGAGTTTGCTGCAATGAACAACCTTTTAAATTTCAATAAGAGCTAAATTAGTTATATGTTTGGATATCACAAGCTTTATAAACAATTAGTAAAATCATCATCTCAAAGTTTAATCACCGATTACATTGTCAACAGAAAACCATTAACACAGCACAAGACTGAAAGTGGCACTAGTTATACTCCCACTTGTAATGAATCTGATTTCTTACCAGTTTACAAAAAAAAAATCTTGTAAAAATGTGTATGAAAAAAATGTAAAATTAAATACTATAGTTAATAAAAAAAAAAAGTAAAAAAGTTTGTTTTGTATCAATTTTTTCCAAATATTTGATATTTTTTATTAGTCGTACTTTATTTCCTTATTTTTTAAATGCAAATTTTAAAGTAATTTTTCTTGTTGCTTTGCTTTTATGCGATTTCTGAAAATTACAGAACCTATCTCCCAGTTTTCAAGGTAAGTTAAGTTTATTTTTGTGCAATTTTTTTAATGCGGGTTTTCTGTGGAATCTATCTACTGCATAAAGCAAGACCCAGGTGTATTTAATTTGAGTTGATTTATACTTATGTGTATAGCATCAGTATAAAGCTGGATAGCAAGAACATTGTCATCTTTAATAATTTGAACTTTTCACTGTATTCTGTCTTCTAACATATTTTTCTAATGAAGGCAATCAATATTATATGACCTATTAAATGGATGCTCTTTCTTCCATAAAATTCTAACATGTGCATGCCATAAAATATACATTTTTTTTTTAAATTTTCATTCACTTTATATTTTTAATACAATTAATATATATATACTTTAAAATGTTAAAATCAATACTATTATGTTTAGAAACCTAAAAAGCAGTTTTTGATCTTATGATTTTTACAGTCTTTTATATTTTTATGGTATGGCATCAATTCTTTATTCTAAACAATAAATTTGGCAACAAAGACTCTATACATACCTAATTTAGTTGAAGTAGCTATGCCATTATGATAAAATATTTAATCTTATAATGTATAGAATTCAGCAGTAGTAATTTTACATTTATTCATCAACAATATTTAAGTCTCTTTATTTACCTAGAAAATTAACAAAATATATTAAGTTGATCCATATCTTTAAATTAGTAGCTATCATATTAAAAAATTACTGAACATTATCTATTTATTATTAGTTATAGAGCATCTAAGATTTTTGAACATTGTTTTTAAAACTTTTATAAATCATCCTTTGAATTGGCAAAAATAATTTAGTTGATAGCATCCTGTATTCTAAAAACAAAAAAAGATAAATTCTTGTTTTTGCTTTAAATCAGTTCAAGTTTATTATGTCTGGTATTGAAGACACTTAAAAACTGTCCAAATATAGCTGTCATAACAAATGGAAAATAAACTTGAAGCTAATATAAGAAATCTCTATTTAAACCAGTTTTTTTAGTTTAAATTGATATAAATAATATATAAATCACAATTTTTTTACTAACACTTTCTGCATTTGTTTTTTTTTAATTATTGTGTCTAGTTTTTCCTTCAAATTATCCTGAGACTTAGATGATCACTCATTTTTGACTCAAAGCAACCTATTTGGTAAAAGTTTTGAAAGTACTTTTATTGTTTTGGATGATAATGATATTTTATTATAACAGTCATTTCACATATTGTTTTTATTTTATTTTTATAATTAGAACTAGAAAATGTCACTGAAATCAGGTGACACAACTTCATGTATTTATATATTTCTAAAACCTTTAAGCACTTTTGAAACTAATATAACATAAATATGTTAAACCTATTTATGTTTCTATTATTATATTCATTCTTTCACTTTTTAATATACAAAAAGTTATTTTAATCTCATTAAGCTAAATCACAGTCAGCTATGGGGGTTTCCACGTGGTTGTGAGCTGGTTCATAGTTGTAAGAATTACCAAATATAATAATATGTATATTCAAATGTTAAAATTATTAAATGTCATATTTTAAATATTAAATAATGTAATAAGTTTTTGTTAAAAATATCTTCAATTTAAAAGAAACTAGTTAATTATACTAAAACTTCCTCTCATCAAAGAATGTACTACAAAACAACTCAGTTAAAAAATAGCTTTTAAATAACTAAATTTAACAAAAAATTAAGCCAGTTTTGATAAGAGATTCAAAAACAATTTAATAAATACCGGATTTTTCAAGTTTAATCATTTAAATAATGAAAGTGTTTTTGAAATTCTTGTAATTATAATAAAATCCAGTCATAAATGTGTCAAAAATAAAATATTATTAAATGTGTTAAAAACAGTATTATCACCACCTGTAAAAATTAAAGGTGTTAAAAACAAGAGTGTTCAAAACAAGAAGTAAAACTCATATGGTTAGTTTTCTGGAAAGCAATCAATCTGGATACTCATTTTAATCATGCTGCAAAGAACACCATTATGATGAATGAGTAGAAAAGCAGAACAGTGACCAACTACTGAAATTTATACTGGACCACATTTGAAGAGACAATGCTTACTTCAAGCATCAAAACAGGAGATAGTTAAATGCCATTATGACAACTTATAAATGGAATTGATTAGTACTTGCTATTATAGAGTTTTTGCTTTGCAAGCTAAAAAAACGTTTTTAGACTTTATCCTAATGTTAAACCATTATGAGTTTATTTTAATATATTTAAACCTAACAAATCTTACATTTATTATTTAAATGATTGGAGCAAATTTTTTTTTTTTTAAAAAAAGAAGTGACATTTGTGATTAAGCTTTTACAAATATTCTATCTGCATTTTAAAATTGCAACTCATTTTCTTTTTCTTTAATACCTACATGTTAACTAAAGATTATCTTTTATAAAGAAAAAAAGTGTTTTTTGTAGAAAATATCAATTACAAAATAATTAAAGGAATAATATTCTCTTTAAATGCAAAATGTCCACATTAGTAAAATATCTAAAAGAAAATGTCCAAGTGTTAAATATGGAAAGTAATATAATTATTAGATAAATATTTAATTGAACTTTGGTCAAGTATCATTCCTATGTAATTTAGTCTTTTTTTTATTGCTAAAACTGGATTTTATATACATTGAACTTATAATATACATGCAGTTGTTGGCCATTGTCAAATATTTAAAAATTTTGTATCTATTGTAATCGTAAGATTTTCTTAGAGAACCATGCATGTGTATACTATATATATATGTGTGTGTGTGTGTGTGTGATTTTTCTCCAGTAAATCAATTTATATGTCAATCATGATGAATACTTTAAAACTTAAAAATTTAGCTACAGGACTGTTGTTATAGGTTATTTTTAGATATGTTTAAATAAAAATAAATTTAATTAATTTTAAAATATCAGTTAAATTAACTCCATAACTTTATATGTCTTAAATTCATAGATTTCACATTCCTGTGTATAATTCACTCTTACTTTAAAATACAATTACGCACTAAATACGGTTTTAAAAACAAGTAAATCAATTAAGTACATTAAAACAAACATTTTAATTTTTTGATAATATTTCTATAGTATTTTATAATACAAACAGTTAGTACAGTTTGTTTAGACACTTCAAATTAACATTTTAAATCTTGCAAGTGTATGTACACATGTATAATGGTTATTTTAACAGAAATAAAAGTTTAAAAGAAATTGATTACAATTAGAGCTTATTGTTTAAAAGTGTTAATATTTGACTACAATATTATTGTTAAAATGTTACTATTATCTAAAATATATTTAAATTTTGATATATTCTTTTTAAAAAAATGTGTTTAAATAAATAGTTTATCATTATTGCAATATTTTAATTATTTTTAAATGATAAATTATACTTTTAAATGTAATATTAATGTTCTTATGTCTAGAAATTCAGACAGCATATTAAAAAAATCTTTTATTAAAATATATGCCTTGACAACTAATTAAGATCTTAATAATTATCAATTAATAACACCCTAAATCCATTGATCACTTATTTCATTAATATCACATGATATATGTTATAAAAATAACTTAACATGTGTTTATTAGTCAGTAATCATCTAACTAACTAACTAAGCAATTTGTTAAATCATTCAGTCAATTGTAATTCTAAAAAAATAAACAGCTAGTGAACAGTCAGCTGGACCTACTTCAAAGTATTCCGTTCATCTCACTGCAATCTGTCTGTCAAAATGTACACAATGATAAAACTTTACTAATGGCTTTATTAAAGAAAGGAAACATCAAACTGTAACATGGATTTGCTAATGTCGGGAAAATTTTCATATAACTGTCAGTTTATCATTGCACTAATATTGAAACTATGCTAATATTATGGATATAGAAATGATAATTAATTTTTTTCCATATGTCATATCATCAGTCGGGAGGTAACCCACAACAACCGTCTGCAACCAACTACTTACTTGAAAGGTGGCTGCGCTGACCTCTCAGCCAACAATGCTTGACAATGATACTCAAATTTATGAATAACTTATTAAGACCTTATTCTAAACTAATTATAACTTTATAGCACTTGCTTTTATATTATCAACAATTATATTCTTCGTCCTGCTAAATTTTTGGAAATACAAAACTTTCAACTATATGCTGATTAGAATAATATTTTGAAGAAGATAATAAAGGTAGTTTTAAACTATAATAATTATGGATATCTAAAATATATTTAAATTGCTTTATAATAAACTATTTTGACAATGATTTACTCTCATAATTTAGAAAAGTGAAAATTACCCTATTCCAGGAAATTGTGTTTTGTTTTCAAAGTAATATGAAATATTCAATATTTATTGCATTTATTTTAAATTAAAATATATTTGCTAAAGTATGCTTTATTATGTCTGAAAATTTCTGAAAATTTCATTCATCTTATGATATGGAAGGAATAATGTCTATATTTAAACTTTCCATTATTTCAGATTATGTCAGTGCTGTTTCAGTGCATCCGATATTAAATAATTATTTATCCATTTGTGACCTTGAAACTTTAAGGCTATTTCAAATAAAATAGTTGGATTATAATAAAATCATTAGTTGAACTGGAATGTTATTAAATATGCTTTAGAATAAATGAGTTCAGGACTTATAAACTGTCTATAAGTAGTAAAAGATAAATATTTTTTTTCTTTTAGTTATAAAATTTATCTATAAATTTCTCTTTATAATTTTTTTTTCATATGTCACAGCATCGGCCAGGAGGCGAACCTACAACAACCATCTGCAACCAACTGCTTGCTTGCAAGGCTGCTGCGCTGACCCCTCGGCCAACAACGCTTGACAAATATAATATTTTTTTGCTAACAACTTGTTTATAATTTGTAGGTATCATGAATGAGTATTGGAGTTATCAAAATATATTGCAGTATTGTATTGGCAAAGGTAATAAGAATATTTAGTACAGGATTATTTAAAGAATGATATGGATGAATGGATATATATTTGGAGATAATGTGTTATTTTTTATAAATTGTTAATTTATAATTGTAATGGCCAATTATTTTATTATGAGTGCCATGTATTTTATCAATCTTTCCTATCGTTTTTATAGTATTATTATGTGATAAACAGTAGATATATGAAACTATTTTCATAAGTTATTTTGAATTATGCCTTGAGTGTAATATGTTATAGATGACATAAATATTAAATTGGGCAAATTTTTATGATGGTTTATTCTTGTTATGTCTTTAAAATTATGGACATAATACTAATTATACACTTGTATGGATAAATAAGTGTAGATTTTTTATTATCTCATTATTTTGCTTTCCCTATTTACTTGTGTTAGGGATAAATGTTGAAGCTTTGGGTATTATGACATATCTTTATTTGCTTTTGATCTTTTCAGAATAGTTTTGAAATGGTAATGGTGTTAATATTTGTAGTATGAATATTCAATATGTGGAGATTATAATAAAACATTTTAGTCTAAACATGAATAGTATTTTTGTATAGACTTAGAGAGTTATATACCCTCCCCAAATTTAATGTTGTTCTGTCATTGGCAACCTTATCTGTCAAATATACTGATGAAAGGTTCTTATACTAATGTTATATTTAGAAAAATAGCTAGATATTAAGTACAAGAGAACTTTATTTATAAATGATAAAATATATTTTTGTTATGGATTTGAATTGATTATTAAAATATTGTAATAATTCTTTTGTTTTGATTACATTAAAGTATAAAAAAAAATATGTTATTCTTTTCTTCATTATCTTCATCTGCATAATCCAAAAGTCTAGATCACAAAAGTATAATACTTCTTGGATTATAAGAGTGCATAACATATAATAGGCATGGATTTAAAACTCATGCCTGTATTGTTGGTTGTATATCAGTATTTAAGACTATTTTGGTTATATTATTATAATTTTTAATCGTAAGAAAATTTAATGTAATCTATGAGTATGAACAAAATTCCATAACTTATCCACTGTATCACAAATGTTATCACATGTTGCTGAAAAAGAGTGATTGAAATAAAATAATCTCATTATCAAATTATGATTGGAATTATTTACTTGTAGTTCATACTATAATAATTTCAAGAGAGTAAAAAATGTCTTATTGCATGGACATGATGATATAGTAATAATATGAGTCAAATCTGAGATATAATAAAATGTTACATTTTTGTAGAAAATATAATAGTCGATTTTTGAATTCGGGCTAGCAAGAGCAGCAATAGCAGCTGATATGGTTATACTATATGATAGATTCATTCCAAGTTTAATTTTATTAAATTAGGGATTTGGACTCAAAGAAGCCATCACTGGACTGAAGTTATAATATTATTTAGTCAGAATTCAGACCTGAAGTGGCTACTTCCAAGATTTATTGTTGTAAGAAATATGTAGAAGTTATAATTATCCCATATCAGTTATATGCATGTGCTATACTAGGAAAATTATGAGTTAAATAAATGTTTATATTTGTAAAAATCGGATACTAGGATTTTAGTCAGGATGTAATTCAAGGCCAAGATTTAATCTACAGCAAATGTACTTGATTATAAAACTGTACTAGTATTATAAAATTTAATGGAAGATTAATGTTTAAAATTAATCAAAGTAAATCTTGGACACTTTATAAATAATTATTGTTTCCTTCTGTGAACTAAATAATATATAGGAATAAAGAAATAGCTTATTTAGGATAAAAGAAAATTATATTTTGATTGGCAATTATATTTTGTAAATAAACTATTGTTGTTATTTGTTTAAATAATATTAACTTCTTTATATGTAATATTGTTTGGTCTGCATATTTATTCCATGTCCGTTTCATTGGAATTAACTTATGTTCTATGTGATTCAGCTAGGAATTGCAAATGGGCTGTGTAGTGATACTCGTGATCCTTTTAAAGAAAATATCTTATATGTGTGTGTGTTCCAGTCTATTTTCTGATGTCTAATGTTAGATAACACTCATATAAAATTAAAAGTTCGAATAATTTAAACATAGGTAGACTGATCATCACTATATATTATAATGCTTACATCAAAAAATTATCTCATTTCAATCGTATTCGCGAGAAATTTGAGGTTTGTTGTTTAGAAATATATCTTATATCAGCTAAATTTCAATGAACACTAAAACTGCTAATTTGGACTTTCCAGGATGATATATTATTGAGGCATAGAAATCTTTTATGGAAAGTGTTATGGATACAAAAAAATCTATTTTGGGATTTAATAAAAAGAAGAATCGTGACTGTTCATCGATAATGAACTCATTAGTAGTGACTTAATTTTTTTTTATTAAAATAAATTAAAATTTATTAGATACAATTGAACATGTTTATCTATACATAGCTATATTCTTTTTACACTATTAAAAGGTATTCACTTTGTAGAGCTTGCTGTGGTCTGAGATTGGGGCCATTGCTCTCCTTCATTCTTCCGGGAGGGTGACCCTAGCCCAGGTTTCATGAAAAACCCAGTCCAGAGCCAGCAATCTATCTCTGTTCCTGAGTCACTTGAGTAATTTGATATAGATGTTGCAGACACCATGATTAGCATTTTCAAATATACACTTGCATCTGGATAGCCACATTGCAAAGGTTAAGATAATGGCAATTCTGATTTTTGAGAATATGCCTCTCTTTATAGCCTTTTGAATGACTAAAACTTCTCTAATGTCGAGTGACACATTTTTGTTAATAAAGGATCTGATCGGCTTGAGAAAAGGACATAAATACAGGAGGTGATGAATTGTTTCATCTGCTGTGGCACATAGTTGGCATTGGGGGTTGATCTTGCTAAACCTTCTTTTCCACAGCAGAAAATAATTTGTCGGCATGGAGGAGAGGTTGATCTTTAGTAGAAAGTGAATGTATTTTGGTTCTAAGAACCAATTTTTCAATTTTGCTATGAGTTGTTTATGGTTTAACCCTAGATTGTTCTGTAAAATTGTTTGATTGGTGTATTTAAGTTTCTATGTTTGCCAATACATCTTTTTTTCCTCTATTGTATGGTGCATTATGTTTGCTGCATTTCTGACATAAGTGCATATATCCATCATCCATTTTCTGGTGAGCAGAGGAGGTGTATCCATGGGCTCCACTGTTGATGTGAGGTTTAGATTTGTTTGTTCAAGGCTGGCCACACACAGCACTCCCAGAGCCTTTTGGAGGTACAGGATGGACACTGAATGCAGGCCAAGCCCATTTGATTCTTTGGGCATTTGAGCTTTAGCCATGCTTATGGCTACAACTTTTCTATTCCAAAGCAGCCTAGAACATAACGAGTTCATTGATCATTCAAACGTTTTGGTGGGTTTTATGAATGGCAGGAAGTAGCTTAGTCTCAGGTAGACTAGCATGTTGAGTAAGGCAACCTTGCCGGGTAGTGATATTGAATTTCTTGACAGTGAGCTGACTACCTTTCTTGCTTTGTCTAGAATTGAGTTCAGGATGTCCTTCGGCATACCTAATCTAGACTTAGCAATGGCAATACCCAGAAATGATTGTGGCTGGATCATAAATATTGAGGGAATTGTTATACCTGTTTTGATTTTCCAGATGGAAGATTTATTGTAGTTGACTTTAAGATTTAGTTTTTTTGCATATTTGTTTATGATTTGTATTATGGTTTGAAGCTGGGATTTGTGAGGAATGAATATGGAAACATAATCAACATATGAGATGTGGTGAACTGTATGTTTCAGTGCTGGCACATATATGCCCAGTGTACTGCATTCTATTTCCATGAAAAAGGGGTTGAGGTATGTTATGAAGCAGAGGATAGTCAAAGGGGATCCTTGTGGAATGGACAGATGCAGTCTGAATCCCTCTGAAAGCTTTCCATCTAGAGAGGTAAATATCGATCTGTTGAACAATAAATTGCCAATAATACAGATGTAAACATCCAGCACTTGATAATCATGGAACATTTGTAGTAAGATTGATGGAACAACATTGTCAAATGCTGACAAAAAGTCTAATTGAATAAGTAATGGTTTTGATTTTCTTTGTAGTCTGACATGTTCTGAAAGTAGTATATAGTGCTGAGCCACATTACTGGTGGAAGCACTTTTACAGGTGAATTGATATTTGGTGATGTGTCTATATATCTGTTTTTGTATGAGATCTTTAACTATGGATTCTATTGTTTTAATGAGGAGTGGAGTCATGAAAATTGGGAATATATTTATTAGCTTTGGGGGTTTGATTTGTTTTTTTAAGAAAGACACCAGTGTGACCAGGTAGAGGTCAGGGATGTTCTGGAAGTCCCCAGTGAGGACATTGATCATTTTCCGGACTGTGGGTGCAGTGTATTGGCTCAGATGCAGTAGCACAAATCTTGGGATACCAGATAGTCCCGGATGTGTGCTCTCTGGGTAGTTCTGTAGCTTGTGTACTATTTGTGATTTGGTGGTATTGTGGTTAGTGTTTCTGTCTAATTCTCCCCAAACACTTCCAATCTCAAAGTTATAACTTTGTAGCTCACGTTGAAAGTGGTTATAAATTTTGGAAAGCATTGCCAGACCACTATAGCAATGTTGATCTATGGAAATTATCGAAGGTGTCAACCTTTTGGCAGCTCCCATTGCCCATCTGATGTAGCTGCATGTCCAGTTATGTCGATTATTTAAGAAGATTTTGGATCTTTTGGTGGTCACATATTGTGCCAAAAATTTTTGTTTGTGATAGTATTGCAATTTAAGGTCCATGATGTCTTGGACAGTAGCATTTGTGTGAGAGAGTTCACTTAGCCTATTAGTAATGTTGTTTAGATCTTTTAGGAGCTGGTTGGGTCCTTTCATTTTCCGTGTGTGGGAGTCAATCAGAGAGCTCATTATTCCAACAAACACTGACCATGCTTGGATAGGTGGCAGAGAAAGGATTTTAATTTTATTAAATAATATGTATGCTTTGGAAAAAATCCATTCAGGCGCCGCAGCTTTGTTTAGTAGTCTTATGGTGAAAAATTTGTCTGAACCAATGTGTTAGTGTTAATTTGCAATGAGATTAACAGTGCCAAGTAATCTGAGAAAGGCACATATTGCAATCGGGCATTGAGATCAAAATATATGTAGTGACTTAATTAAAAGGGAATATATGACATTTTCTGCTTTTTTTCCATATGTCATAGAATCAGCCAGTCTGCAACCAACTGCTTGCTTGCAAAGCAGATGCACTGATCTCTTGGCTAACAATGCTTGACTTTGCAGAATAAAAAGCTGCATAATCAATGTAGAGATTTAAAAGCAAAAGTTCAACAACTAACAAGAAGTCTTAAAAAATAAATGGTGTATTAAAACTGCGAAGAGATTCAGAAAATAGCTGATCAAATCTTTGTGATGCATTAAAAAAAATATATGAAGTTGAAAAACATTATCATTATCCAATCAAATCTGTAAATGGTAATTTCTTACATGAGGAAAATAATTTGAACATATGGAAGGAATCTTTTGAATAATATTCCAAAACGGATACAATTTTTATTTAGTGATTTATCCATTGTTTTTTTTATTTAGATTTGGACAAAGATATTCCACTTATTGAAATCATAATGCCCTTTTGTAATCATAAAATTGGAAAATTTCAGGTCCTGATCGGATACTTGGAGAACTTTTAAATTATGGTGATGATATGTTAGCTTCAAAAATATTGGAATTTTTAGGGAAAAAAGTTGTCCCCTGGATTTAAGAAGATTTCTATGGTTCAAACTTTTAAAAATAAATAGGTAAGATTTCAATTATTATTAGCATAATAGCATTATCATTCAGTAGACTAAAAAAACTTACAAGGATTTTGGCCAACATTTCATAAACAAATATTTATCAAAGACTCAACAGGGTTTTAGAGAATTAAAAGGCACTACAGATATGCTTTTTATTACTAGGCAAAAAAAAATTGTTAAGGAATAATAAAATGATTTATTAATTGATTTTCTTATTATGGACAGGGCATTTCATTCAATTAATCAAACAGTTCTATTGTACTGTTTGAAAGTAATTAGTTATTCATTATAACTTACTATTATACATTTTCTGTATGATAGAATGAGAAGAGACGATATTACTGTAGGTAGAAAAGCTGACTCATTTCAACTAAAAATTGAAGTTAAACTATTACAAATAATGTATGAAACTTTTTTTCCTATGTCATAGCATAGCCCAGGAGGCAAACCTCAACAACCAACTGCTTGCTTGTAAGGCAGCTGGGCTGACCTCTCGTCTAATAACACTTGACATAATGTATGAAACTTTCTAATAATTTATTCATAAAGTAATTAATATTATTTTTAGTTGAATAATATTATTAAATATATGACTATGTTTTAACAATATCATACATAATACTTTAAACACAATCTATTTCAAAATTTATTCAGCAATATTATTAAATTTAATATAATAATGAAGAAATAAGCCATCTTGACTGAATGCAAAGTTACCATCTAGCTAGTACCATTTGCTCCATAAAAGAAAATAAACTTACTGACTTTTGACCCTATATCTCTAAATTTATTCCATTATTTTTATCTACATTTTAATTTATTTTCTGTCAATCAATGAAGACCCTATCAATTTAGATTAACTTTTAATAATCATAGCCATGCCTTGTAACACATCTACTTTTTTTTAAATGACTGTAAATTGTACTTTTATTCTAGTTGTAAGTAGATTCATAGAACAATAAAAAAAATGTAATTCATTTAATATCAGATACATTTGTTGTTTGTCTGTAAATGTAAATCATTTCTTAGTTATAGACATAGCATTCTATTATAAATATATATATATATATAATGATCCAAATGAAGTGGAATGTGGAGTCTTACTGCATCTGCAGTACAAGGGCACCATCTAGGCCAATTGAACCTAGAAAATTTATATAGTAGGCAGATACTTGCTGACAAAGATCCTACTTTTATTTATTATTTAGACCGTTAGCCGAATGTCACTAGTTCAGTGGACATGCAGAGATAATAATATATATAACTTTGTTTAAATTGTATCTTAAATATAAAAAATAAAAGCCACTGCCAGTAATTAACACTCAAACAACATTTATTTACACACATATATAATCATTTTAAAATTTGAGGAATAACATTTATTATTTTAGATTTTAGTCTTCTTTTAATTTAAATTATTATTTTAAATCATCCACACAGATGAATTTTATATTTATTTTAAGATTGTTGAGTATGAATAAACTACATAGATTGCATTTGGTAAAGAAAATGTTCTATCATTATTTAACCTTAGGCCAAAAATCGCAGCCAAACCAATGTTGATCCATCTGATATATCGATGTATTCAATGCAGTATGAATACAACAGCACAAATATCATACTGTCAGGAATGTACATCTGAACAGTAGGGTTAAGAGAAGAAATTGTTTCTCGCCCAGAACTGGAATGTGACATCTATCAGGCAAGAAGAACAATAAAAAAGAAAGCTCCATAGAAAGGGACTGCATTTTCGTCTTACTACTCCTTCCATGAACAAAATGGGGGGGGGTATGTACAGCAATTCTGCATGTAGCAAACCTCATACTACATCTACTAATTACACTCATATATCCAATCCATTGACCCAATTTAACTATGAAACAAATAACCTAAGATTACCCTCCCCTAATTAATTAATATAACTTTACAAATCTATATAGCCATTCATGCCTGACTTAAATTTAACATTTATATAATTTTGCACAGATGGATATATAAAAGTTTGTTTTATAATGTTGAGTATACATCGGCTACATAGATTACACGGTCAAAAACATTTCAAAATAAACATAAATGATCAAAATATAAATCATTGATGGAATTGCAGAGGGAAATTTTTAAGAAACCCAATGGCATTCATCATAAGATGCCACATTGACACTAATAACTTAAAAGACATCCGAATAAATACATTTTAGATACTTACCATAAGGTATCATTATTTATCGAATGTATATATATTTTAATCAAATATGAAAACAAAAACATAATTAACCGATAACGAATCCATGCAAGTGTCTATACCCAACTTAAATTTAATGCATTTAAAATTTAAGCAATAAATATTAATACAAATAAAAAATAAAAATAAAAATGGAAATGATTTTTTTAGCAAACAAATATGTAAAAATTAAACATTTATAATTAATTTGAAACATAAGTCAGATAAAAGTTCCTTTTTAAAATTTAGATTAGCTGATCAAATCTTTAAAGTTCTTAATTACTTGTAGTAAAAATTTTTCCATTTATATCTTACAGTAAAAGAGTCCGGGTTCCTTGTGCCAATTCCTGTGAAGTCTCTATTTGAAGTCTGGTCTGTTGTTCTGGAGGAGGCCTTAGCTGGTTCATTCCTGGCATTTCAGCAGTCTGTTGTTCTGGAGGAGGCCTTAGCTGGTTCATTCCTGGCATTTCAGTCATTTCATTTTTAAATAAATGAGAGAGGGTGACAAGTGCATCTTATCATGCCTCTCACAAAATCAAGTTGGAACTTAGGAACTGTTTTAATTTGAATTGTTTTCTTTTTATAATGATCCTCTGGATTTAATGAACAAGACATCACTAATCCTAGTATCTTTTTTGGTCCTTGCTGAGGCTTGGTGCTTCCATTGGCCAAGCTAATTCTTTTGTTCTCTTATCTATATCTTTCAACTGACCTTTTTTTTATAAGAGCCCCAAGGAATAGTTTGCTTTTCAATTAATTTATAAAACAATCATTTCCATTTACAAAAATATATTATCTTTTTCTTGTACTTTTTTCTAAAAAATAGATTCAAATACCTTTTTTTTTTATTTAAAAAATAAATAATTTTTTAAAGTTTTGCATCTGTGCGAATATATATATATATATATATACGTACACACGTTTAACAGCTCTTTAATTTTTTTAGCTTTTAGTTTTTATTTACGAACTTAAGAAAAAATTTTATTTTAATTTTAAATTAATGTAACAGCATATACCATTACAATATATATATATATACCTAGTTTCTGCAGAAAGGAGTTACTATTAACTGAAAAGAGATCTTTGTTTCCTCTTGGAGGACTTAAAGGAACTGAGCAGGCAAATTCCTGATATCAACTCCATAAGTTATTGTCCTTGCAGTTCTTATTACTATGTTATTATTCAAATAGTATATGAACATGGATGGGCTGTTCACCAACACACATTATCCAGAATGGTGAGTTTATAGGCCTTTTACCTCTGAGTTTAAGATCAAGAAACACTATAATTTTTTTTCTCAGTTGCCTGATAAGGCAGAATGAATGTATGTGCAAATGATAAGTATTTTTCCCATAGATATATACAATCATGACAGACAAAAATAAATCATGACCCTTAATCCCAGGAGATTGTAAAGTCACCAACCAAGGCAGCAGTTGGTGGCCAAAGGTGGAGGGTGCTAAGAATCCCCTCTGTGGAATCAGGCTGCCATTTGATAATGAATTTATTTAGGTACTTATAACTAACTGCAGATGACTTTGAATTCAAGGAAGATTGCAAGAATTAGAAGAAGAACTGTCATATTAAATGAGACATTATTGGACTTTGTGAAGTTAGAAGAAAAGGTGAATACACAAATGATTTAAAAAGTGGACATGTCCTCTATTATAAAGGCACAAATATTGAAATACAAGTGGAGTATACTTTATTATAATTAAAAAGTGTAAGAACAACATTGTGGGGATTAATGGGACAGAGTGGCAAAATTAATAGCAGATACCAAATGTAGATAATTCAGGTTTATGCCCCAAGTTGTCATAGTGATGAAGTAGTAGAAGATTTTTATACGGATGTACAAAAGGCTTTTGATCAGAATAAACAACATTTCAAAATTGTTATGGGAGACTTTAATGCTAAAATTGGTAAACAAATGAAAGATAAAAGTGCTGTAGGTAGTTTTAGTTGATGGTAATAGAAATGAGAAGAACATAGACTCGTGGAGTTTGCAGAAAAAGAAAAACTTTATATTATGAATTCTTGAGAAAAATGTTAAAAGGAAATGGACGTGTTAAAAGGAAATGAATGTGGAAGAATCCAAATGAAGGTACAGCAGAATTGGATTATATGTTGACTAACAGAAAATACATGTTGCAAGATTGTAATATTTTTAATAAATTTAACATAGGAAGTGATCATTGAGTAGTGAGATACATGTTAATGCAAAACTAAGAGAGACAAAAATTATCAAGAAAAACAATATTTACAGTTGATATTCCTAATCTTCAGAAATATTCTAACGAATTTAAATTAGAACTTACAAATCAATTTCCAGCATTAGTAGATCTTGAACATAATACAGATTTGAATGAAATTAATAAAAAAATAACTGATACACTTTTAAAAACTGCAACAAAGATAGCTGGTAGAAAAAATCAGCAATTGACCAATAAAATTTCTACTGAGACTAGAGAATTTATGAAGAAAAGAAGGAATATGAAGATATGCAAAAATGGATTGAATACCTCGAATTTTGTAAAATGGTGCATAAAAAAGTTGAAAATGATCATGAACTAGCAAGGAAAGCTATAGAAGAGAATAATAGTTTTAAGAGTGTAAAGCAACATTTTGATATTCGTTAGGAAATTTATATCTGCAATAATAAAAAACGATGAAATTATTACTAAAAGAGAGATGACATCATGAAATGGGTAGAATACTTCTATCAAGAATTATATAGTAATAAAGAACAACTACCTCCTATATCTATTATATCTTCCAAATTGCTCAGAATTTTAAATGAAGAAGTGAAACATGCAATTACATTTATGAAGAAATGAAATGCTCCATGTAATGATGGAATTATAATTGATATATTAAAAGAAGCAGGTGAAGAAATATAAAAAAATTTAACAAAGTTATATACAAAATGTCTAAATGATAAAGATGTACCAAATAATTAGAAAAATGCAGTATTAATATTAATATTTTAAAAAGGTAATAAAGATGATGTTAGAAATTACAGACCTGTCAGTCTTTTATCAGTTTTAATCAAAATTTTTACCAAGAAAATTACAACTTTTTACAGAGATCATTGGATTTTCAACAACCAAGTGAACAAGCTGGATATAAAAGTGGTTTTAGTGCAGCAGATCATATTCATGTATTGAAAGAAGTTATATAAAGGACAAATGAATGTGAGTTGCCATTATAGTTTGAATTTATAGATTATAAAAAGGCATTTGATTCTATAAACATTTATTCAGTGATTAAAGTATTGGATCATCAAGGTATATATCCAGGATACTGTCATATTTTAAAGAGTATTTATAAAAATGCAACAGCAACAATTAGATTATGTAATAAGACTAGGAAAGTTAACATTAAGAAGGGTGAAAGACAGGGTGACTACAATCTCCAAAAATTGTTTTTGCAAATAATGTTTTAGAACTGCAAAAAAATATGAAAATGAAGATTGATTATGATGAATTAAAAGAAGTTAACAGCTACAAATACCTTGGTCATATAATTAATACAGATAGAAACATAATGTATGAAATTAATCATAGAATTAATCTTAGTTGGAGTGCTTTTGGTGGAAATAATTTGCTACTAAAAGGAAATATGCCTATTGTTTGAAAAACAAGGTTTTTAATAAATGTGTTTTACCAGTCCTTGCTTATGGATCTGAGACTTGGATACTTAATAGAAGATCAATACAGAGACTTCAGACCACTCAAAGAAATATGGAGAGGTGCATGTTAGCAGTAACTAGAAGAAGTGGAAAACACAATATATGAGTAAGAAAACAAACAGGTGTTACTGACCTCATTGAAAAATTAAAAGACTGAAGTGGATTTGGGCTGGGCATATTTCTAGTAGAGATGATAATAGATGGACAATTGAAATCTTAAACTGAATTCCAAGAATTGTAAAAGACCCAGAACGAGACCACAAGAGAAGGATGGATGAAATAAGAAAGTGTGCAGAGATAATGTGGAGAAGATAAACTAAAGATCAGAGAAAATGGATTGAAGTAGGAGAGATCTTCATCCTGCAGTGATTGATAATCGTTGATGATGATGATGATTATTCCTAATTTAACTCTATGTAATAAAAATTGAAGTAGCTGCCCCTTATACTGAGATTAAATACCAACAAAGCTAAAGGTTAAATTGGTATAATTCTAGCTTCTCATAGTTGCTTGACATTTACATAGTTCATCAAGAGGACCAATTAGGTCTAATTATATATACATATAATATTCTAGAAGGAAAATTAATTGAAATTTCATTTAATCAATCACAAATTTTAGCATATACATCTACCTAATCTGTGTCTTTATAGCATTTCTAGACATATATACAGGATAATCAAAAATTAGATCGATTTTTAAATTAAAAAATATTAGTCAAAGGTAAATTACAATTAATCCTTCTTAGAAGGTTTCTTTTTACTTTTAAGATACTTATCTTATCATTCATTCCACTTTCTGAAGCAGTACTGGAAATTCTCTTTTATCGTTGTCTTTAGTTGTATTCTCACGTTTGTCTTCAGATTCTGAATTGATTCAAAACATTTACCTTTTATAATCTTTTGATTTTCAGAAGAGCCAGAAATCACTAGATACGAAATTAGATATATAAGGTGAATGAGGACCTAGTGTAATAATTCTATTTGACAGAAATTGTGATTTCAAAAGCAATATGTGACAGAAAACATTGTCATGGTAGAAGATAAAATGTGAGTCCATTTTTTATGTTTTTTTCTATGCCTGTAATTTCTTAAACCCTTTAGCAAGTTCTCATCATCTCCCACAGTTCCATAAAGATCAAAAAAATAATCAGCACTATCTTGATAGTAGATCTCATTGTTGTTTTTTTCAAAGAGGGAGAAATTTAGTGACTTCCATTGAGAATGGATCTTGAAATTCAGATCCAAGATTTATCTTGTGTGATGATTTTTTTAAAAGCTGATATCTGAACTGATATGAATGTGTAACTCCCAATAAAATTAACAAACATTTACTCATGCATTTTTAAATCTGTTGTTAAAATATTTTGACTAAAACTGTAAGAGCTATTCAATTTTTCAGAAATTTTCCCAACAGTCAACCGTTTGTTTGATTGAATCATTTGACTTACTCTATCAACATTTTCCTGGCTTTTGATGTAGAAGGAATTCTCAATTTCTCCTTGTTTTTAATCTATTTACATTCATTACAAAATGATTCAAACCAGGTGGAACTGTTTCACTGATCATACCAGTTTCTGCATAAAGAAAATTAACATTTCCTATGTATCTTTAGCACTTTTGTGAAGTTTTAATGAAAATTTTATGTGAAGATATTATTCCAGATTCATGATTTCTGACATTTTTAAAAATGTCTTCTCTTGGTCTAGCTCAGAACTGATTGGCTGCACCTAACAAGTTAAAACCTGTAATACATTGTTTCTAAGGTTTTTCTGCCTTTCGATTGCAGCAACATTCACTGTCCATTTTGATCATCTTATATATATATATGATTGTTTATAATATTTAGCAGATAAACCATATATATTATTTAAAACTAATTTTATTAAGCTTACAAAGTAACGCTTTTTATATATTGAGTAAACTAAACTCAGGTCTACGAATCTTGCTCAGAATTATAATTTCTTTAATAAATTAAACATTTTACTCTATTAAGTTGATACAAATTATTTCTAATATATAATAATTTTTAATTATTGGGGAAAATAGTTATTAAAAATGAGCATAATAATTAATATAGCCACTTACTGCTTAAAAAATAAACGGACTTTATGAAAGCTTGTCTCTATATAGTCTCCCTATATTTATGATTATTAGAATAACAAAAAAGTGTATCAATTTATTTATGACAAAACATATATGAAGTAAAAATGTACGAATTTAATTATATATTTTTAAATATATCTCTAAATCATTTACCATATTCAAACAACAAAAATATATCTTTGTCAAATCTTAAACGACTGTGGCGCGCGCTAAATTTCAATTTACAACTTGTCTGGAGTGTTTCTAAATGCTATTTTAGAATATTTTTATTTTCCTAATATTCGTTCATAATTTACTGAACTGTTGTAACAAGTTTATGATATGCTAAATCCTTGTCTCTACAAACCCTTTTAATATATCTTATAACTCGTCTATTTCCAAAAAACAGGTACAATAATTTACTTTTCTCTACTTTTTCAATATTTCTACAATTATTAATCTCTAACAATTTTTTCTTCTCCAAACTCTTGTCTCAAAAATTTCTGATGCTTTGTTCTTTTTTTTCTTAAATGACCAGTATTTTGTTCTATATAAAGGAATATCCCAAACATAACATTTAACAAAACTTTTAGTATTAGATTACACTTTATTATACCAGATCATCTCTTTTTCATCAACTTTAATACTGATCTGTATATAATTTTCTGCTCATCTTTCATTTCTTTACTTTCTTACTGCTTTAATCTTGGTACATTTTTAGTAGAACTTAAATGTATTTTTAATGTAATAAAATACATTTTTACTGCACTTCTCCATTTGATAATGCAGACATAATAATTTTCTTATTCTTTCTTACAACTAATATAATATTGTTAATTTGTAAGTGTACAGTCTACATTTTGAAGTAATGTAGTGTTGTAAATTTTTGAAATGATTTTACTTATAGTATAACTCAACAATTAAATAGCAAAATTGGAAAAAATGAGCATATAGAGGTTAGCAATAAAATAATATAACTTTATATCATTTTTTCCACAAATATTTTTTTATTAATTAAATTATGAATACAACTGTCTTATTAATTAAATCTTCATTAAATACTTATTTGCATTTAAGTGTTTAAATCATTGGGAAACTATATGTATGAAGAGATACCCAAAAATCCCCATAATTTTGTAATAAATATTATAAATAATGCATTGGTC
This sequence comes from Epiperipatus broadwayi, assembly GCA_028023455.1. NCBI lineage: Eukaryota > Metazoa > Onychophora > Udeonychophora > Euonychophora > Peripatidae > Epiperipatus > Epiperipatus broadwayi. Next base: position 4,201,748 of record JAQFVV010006278.1, on the reverse strand, counting down.
TAAATATGTTTTCCACTTTCAAAAGCAATTCTGATGACTCTTGAAAAATGATGCTTTTTAATGCCTGCATATTTTTTTCTTTATCTCTTCCAAGTCTACAAAACGTTTTACTTTGAGGCATTTTTTCATTCAGATGAATAAAATAAAGTTGCACTAAGTAATAGAATAATATGGCAGATGGATAAGCTGTTTCATGCTGGTTTTAATTAAAAATCGTTTTACATTCAAGGCTTAGCTTGCAGGTGCCTTGTAATGGTGAATCCATCACTCACCACAATGTCACAAATCATGATGTTTCCATCTCATTGCCATCATGCAAAGGCTTCAAAAATTGTAAGTGCTTTGTGGTTAACAGTTTTATTGTTATGAATAAATTCTGAATGAACAATGTTACTTGGATTTAAAAAAATTAGCAGCATCCTCATATCAGATATCACTCACCACACTTTATTGGGACTTGTGAATTTAAAGCTTTCTATTCACATGACTTCAATTTCATCTATGGGATGTAGGCATAGTGCCAGCTTTCATTACCTGTAATAATTTTGAAAAAAGGTTAGGATCAATGTTTAAGTGTTCTTTCAATTTATCACATGCATCTACTTGGGGCTGTTTTGATAAATCATAAACACACAAGACATAAATTTTGCAGCAATTTTTTTTCATTTACAATTCATTGATCAAATTGGCACAAATTCTAGGATACATCAGACAAATCATCAAGATTATCAATTGTTCTGCAACACTTTTCCATAATCAGTTCGTGAATTCTCATAATGCTTACATTCATTCAAAAGATTGAGGGTTTCCCTCAGGGAAGTTTGTTGGCAATTTAAAATTCACTATTACTAGTGCAAGAAAACCACTCATAAACTTTCTTAGAACAGTTTACTTTTAAGCTATTTTAAACATTACATCTGTTTCCCCTGCCAGTTCTTCTAACAGAAAACAGAATTTTGCAACCACAGATTATTCCAACTTTTCAACTATTACAAAAATTGATGAATAAGTGAAATACACAAAAAAAAAAATTACTACATCAATCCATGACTTAATACAATGATGCTAATCATAAGACTAATACAAAAGGGTTCTTGCAAAAATTATTTAGTAGTGGAAATACATATTACAATAGGCCCACCCACTAGAAAATGATTCCAGGTTTTTGGCAACTCCTTATAAATAATTCCCGTATGTGGTTGTGCCAAAGCTCAAGTAAAAATACAATTGAAATATCACATGTATATCTCTCATTTAGGATTCAAATACTAAGCAAAATGCTTTTTTATAATAATATTTAAGTTATTAATACTTACTTTTAATACACTAATAACATTTTTAAAGATTTACAATGCAAACCATTAGCATGAATTGATCTAAAAATAAGATTATTTGATTTTTTTCCTGATTAACTTTTGATTCTTTATCGCCTATTTTTTAATCAGTTTTTCACATTTTTTAAACAAAAAAAAGATTTTTATAGTTATAGTTTTAATATAATTTATTTTATGTTATTATCAATTTATTAAAGAAAACTATCTACCACTATTAATAAAAGTCTCAATTAAAGCATATTTTTATAAATCTCATTGGAAAATTTTAGCTAAGAAAGTGTTGGCCTATATAATTTGGCACAATAGGAAGAGGATATGGCTGAAGCTTAAATCTATAGGTCATGTTCAGATTCATCACACCCAATGCTCAAACTGCTTCCATAAATTTCCTATCAGGGATACATTATTATTTAAAATGGCCTAGATGGTTTAGTATGGTGGTAAAGTGATGGAATCTGGTCCTAAAGATATATGTTTCAAGATTCCAATGCTTCTTATACTCAACCTTAAAAACTCTCAAAGCAATATACCATTCAGTTATTCATTATCACTTAAAATTAACAGCTCAATGATTTATTTTCTGGTGAATGTAAAAATATAGATATTCAGTTCATGCTTTTTGATACTAATATATTTTTTCTAATAATTAATTTATAATAATTAAAGCAATTTCACCACAATTCTGTTTAATTAAGTATTGCATGCTATTATTTTACATTGACTTTTGAGTAAATTTTTGCAAAACCAAAATTTAAATAATATTTTTTTGGTCTCTTGTTTTTACGTCCATGCTTTTATTAAAAGGAATATATATTCAGTTATTAAAATTACCAAACATCTCATGATGACCAGTTCTTATGCTTGTTCATAACTATTATTAAAACAGGCAAAAATCTGCACACAGTAGTGCCACTCAGTGCAGCCAGCACTAGATAGGGATTTTATGCACAAGCCTTCAGGCATCCATTGATTACTTTGGCTTGCTCTGAGTGGGACTAATGTATGGAGAGTTTTGTCTGTTTTATTAAAATCACTAAGATTTTTAATCAAACGCATACATTCCAATGTACATTTGTACAATTTCTTTATAATGATTGATATTTTTAATATTAAAAGCAAACATCTAAAATACTTTCCAAATTGCACTCTCTTATGCATTATTCTTTCTTATTTTTACTTTTCAAAATCTCATAGCAATTTCTTTTTTGATATCATCTTATAATTTTTTTAGCTCTCTTTTTCTTATTTTCAAAGACTTCTTCTATATACTATTCAAAATTAACTTTCTTAATTTCCTTCAATGAATAATATTTTCCCAATCCCTAAAGCTCTTACTTTAGTGCAAGATTTCTGTCATTAATAAATAATATTTCTGTAATCTAATTTTCACTCTACCGTTATCTCTCAATGTATAAAAACCAATGAAAATTCTACTATAAAAATATTATTCATTAAATGGATAATCTTTAATTTTAATGAATGAATAAGAAAAAATATTATTACACTGTCATGACTGCTGATCATAAACTTTTCTGCTGGGATTATGCATTTTTATGCAATTATATTTTCATTTTTAATTACACACAGTAATTTGTACTCCGATCTTTTATTCGCTTTTGTTTTTTGTTTTTTTATTTAACTTTTTCCCTATCTTCTTTTTTTTTTTGAAATTACAATAATTATACTAGTTTATAAGGAACTGTTAATAATAATTATCCATTAAAGATTGCATTTTCCTTTTTAGAGACTTCAATGCACATGTTAATGCAAAGTGGAAGGTATGAATCAAAAATTATTAGAATTAATGCGATTGGGATTGTAAATTCAAATGGTTTGTTAATATTGAATTTTTAAACAACACATGTATTTATTATCACAAATACTTTTAAGTCAAAAACTACTATAAAAGAACGTGATGCATTTATAGCTCAAACAATGGAATTTAATAAAATATATTAAAGATAGGAGTCAGAATTAAAGAGAAGTGAATATTATGTAAGCATTTAAAAGTGCGGATTGGTGGGCAGACCATATATTAGTATGTTCCAAAATAAAATATTAGTTGTATTAAAACATAGTTATTATTCCAATCATGTTCAATAAGAAACTGGTGTTTGTTTTTAGAAGAATCTTCTGGTCATATTAAACTTCAATATCTATTAAGTATTACAATTGCTAAGTTTGAATTTCAAGAATGTTGAATTAATGGAGTGTAAAATTTGCTCTAAGAATGGATTGTTGATACAAGTAAAGCTACTTTTTGGTTCGGTAGAAAGAAGAAGCATGACTGGTTTGCTGACAATGATGTTATTATTATTGATTTGATTAAAAAGAGACATCTGGCATTATCTGTTTGACAGAATTATAGATTAAATGTGGAACTTCATAATACATATAGAGATCTGAAGATACTCTGTTCAACAACTAGCATAAAAGTTTAAAAAAGATTGATGGATTAAAATTGCAAAAAGATATAGATATTCACTAATTGTGGTTATTTAATATGGGCCTGAAAAATGATATCATAATCCTATTAAGTCCAGCAAAGGAGACTATCTTACATTATGTCAATAATATCTTGAACAGTCAGAAAGAAATATTTTTATCATCTTTTGAATAATAATAGAAAAATTGAATGAATATTTGTAGTAATATATCCATGTTATCTACTCATTTAGATTTGGCCAAAGACAACCAGCTTAGTAAAACTAAAACAGCTCTTTAATAATCTTAAAAATGAAAAGCTTTTAGATCCTGATGAATTATCTGGAGAGATTTTAAAGTAAGTTTATGATATGTTATCTTCAAAAATATTGGAATATTTTATAAATATATGAATCCACAAAATTGAACCACCTGATCTTACAGATTTTTTTTGTCATTTCAGTTTTTAAAAACAAAGGGAATAAACAAGATTGTAGAAATTATCATGGAACCTCAACGTTATCCATATTAGCAAATGTACATTTAATAATTTTATTGAATAATTATTCCATTCATAGATGAATGGTCATCAGAGATTCAATGTGGTTTAAGAGAAACATTAAGTTCTGCAGTGCTATTGACATGGTTTCACTACCAGGCAAATTCAAGAAAAGTTTCAAGAACAAAGAAATGATTTATATATTGCTTTTATTGATTTAAGTCAAGACACTTGACTCATTTTGAGCAATATATCTATGGTACTGTTTGAAATTGGTCATCCATTAGTTTCTACATGCTGGAATAAGAGGAGGTTTTATTATTATTGGTGCAAAACCTATGACCTTTGAATTAAAATTGTTGTTAAACAAGTCTGTAGATTTTTCCAATATTGTTTTCAATTTTTATGACAGAGATCATTGGAAGTGTTTATAGATGGATTAATTAAACTAGAATCTATAAGATATAGATTTGATTATAAATTTTTGAATTTGAATCGGTTAAAAATAAAATCAAAAACTTTTTTCTTTTTGAATATTGGAGTTATAATATGCTGATGATTATGCTATTTTTCTTTCATTTCAAAAGATTATTTACAGAATGTACTTCATATTTTGAATGCAACATCTAAAATCTTTGATTTATTAATTAATAAATAATATATATTAGGGCTATAACCTTAAGACTATGCACCTAAATTGCAACAGTAAAGACCTCTACAAATCTAAGCACAAGATTAATGACTTCAAAAGACAAGAGCAGCCACTCTCGTTTTAGTTCTAATTTCTAAATATATAGGTGAATCTAAAGCATTTTGATTTGAGAGCTAAAACTATTAACTACTTCACTGACTAAGTCCACAATTTCTATACAAACTTACATACGTGAAATCTTTCGAAGCAATATATATTAAGGCTATAACCTTAATGACTATGCTCCTAAAATGTGACAGTAAGGACCTCTACAAATCTAAACACAAAATTAATGACTTCAAAAGATAAAAGTGGCCATTTTCACCTTAGACCTAATTTCTAATTTTTAGATTTATAGAGGTCCCTACTGATCATGGTGCTGATTCTAGTTTTAAATGAGATCCTCCATAGAAGCAGCACATGTAAATAGATAAAGTAATAATAGAGGAAAAAATAATCTTTATTAAAACTAACAATGTAATGGTAAATTGAATGAGTTTTAAGCGACAGCAAGAAAAGAAAATTATATAAATTAGTTCAAGCCAGTACAATTTTAAATGCTTTTTTAGTAGGATTTAGCCAAGCATTTAAAAGTAGATTAAAAATATTTAAATAAATTCGCACTGATTATATAACTTATGTGAATTATTTGAATAAGAAGCATTCATCTTGAAGTTACTTAATCCCTTTTCACGAAGAAATAAATGATAGTTTGGTGTATATATGTAAGAGCGTGTGTGCTAACAGACATATATTATATATTAATACTAGATTTGTATTTAAAATATAATATTTTCTTTAAACGATAAAGTATACTAATTACTTAAATAAAATTAGATTTAATCTGAAAAATACAAGTTAATCAAAGTGATAAAATATTTAAAGATTTTATTCTGTTATTATTTGTTATCAAATTATTAATATTTTCGGCCTATGTTTTAAAATGTAACGTTTATATTAGCCAAGCTATTAATTAAAAATTGGTATTTTAAGTAGGAAAAAAAAATAAAGTACAAACCTGCTAACCAACCAGGCTATTTTATCAAAGGCAATTGTCGTTAAAAATTTCTTATGCTTATCTATGAGGTCTTAAAAAATTGGAGAAATTGGGAGCAACCTCAGAAATAAGTACATAAAATTTCTACTGACCATTGGCTTTAACAGTATAATATAGATGATTACAGTCTTGCTTTAAACTCAGCATTCATTATTGTAAAACTTTCAAGTTTGAATCTCTTCCTAGCATTGTCACTGGTCATGTTATCAACACCAGAATAAAAGAGAAGTTACTCAAAACATTATGTTATTTATGTGTGCTATTACTAACAGTTGAATGTATTTGCAAAGTTTAAATAAAGTTGAATTTTTAAAAAAACATTAAGGCAATTTAACATTCATAAATCTAAAGGTCCCATATTTGCTTTATTTTCTAGAACTGTTATTGGCTAGACCAGCAATACCTGAAGAAGGGAGAAGAAAAATATCATTCAATTTGTTACTAATCTGTGCTCTATTACTAAGAGATTAATGTATTTCAAAGTTTTTTTTTTTAAAAAAAACATTCAATAATTAATATTATATAATGGAAATAGTCCAACATATAATTATATCTACAACACCATCATCACAAACTTTCAGAAAAATACAAAATAATGGAATCTTTCTTAAAAAAAGGCATGTGTTGCAATACTTTCATATCTTTAAAGTACATATTGATAAAAAAAAATTATGTTTAATTAATAAATGTTTTATTTTAAATGTCTCAAGGGACAAGATAATTTAACCAGAAAGATATATTAAATTGTCTATAGTTGTTTTTCCATCTGTGCAATTCTCTTTATCCTCTCAATTACCAAATTTTAAGTATGTACTTGAAAATATTTACACATTTAACGATAGATCCTACTGAAATAATGAATAGAAACGGTCAACAGAAGATCCTAATTTCTCATATTACACAAGATAAAATTTCAATGAAACATATAAAGGATAGCATAAAACGAAAATTTTCAAGCAAAACGTTGTTATTACAGAGAAATGTTTTTCAAGAGAAAATAATTTATATTTATATTTATCTGTGTCAGTGGATAAGATTATAAGAAAACGCAGAATTATTTTTTCTAAATATTTTCATCCATTATAAAATTGAAATAATTAACAGTACTTAGAGATATTTTTAATTTTATTTTAATCTGAATTTTATTTAATTACATTTATTGTTGAAACTGTGAATATACATATTTATATTTTCATAGGCAAAAATTATGTGTATTACTCAGAGAAATATATCTCAAATCAAGAAAAGTTATAAAATACAGTAAGGATAAATTTTATTTTATTTATATCTGAATTGCCTTAACTTTAAATAAAGAATTTAAATGGTATACAGTAACTGAATCATCCCTGAAAAATATTCTACAAACATACAAACGGAGAATTTTTTATTTATAAAGTATATAATTTACAACTATAAGTATAGCATGATAAATATAAAAGACAATGTGCAAAATAATTATACTTGTTTTATTAATGTTACAATGATTCCGGTCTCATATAAAATGTATGGTATAAATAATTGACTAAAATTTTCTTATTTCAATCAGCATACTTATAAATATCTCAAAATAGGATTACATAAATAAAATAAATGTCATTTTAGTCTACTGAATCCAATTATTAAATCATTTCATCTGTTTGGGGGTTTTTTTTTTCGGTGTTACAATCATATTGCAAGCCCTGGAGAATATAATCACTGAGATACATCTTTGTCGTTTCCTGTTTTCTATATTTGATGGTATAAAATTTATCACATTAAAATATATAGTCAGCTTTGTGATCATTTAATAGCTTTGCCTGCATTTGATGGCAAAAACTCAACTAAGATGTATGTTGATTGATATTAATTTTATATAAAATATCTAGATGGCAGTATTGTTGAAAGAAAACTAAACTGAAACAGATGGGTTCAAGGGTATGCTTAATATCGTATTCAAAAGTAGTTATTGTACTTACATAGCTTTGATTTTTATTAAAATCTTGAAATTAAAAATCATACGTTTGCATATAATTTATTTATTTTGTTTTTATTTTTGTAAAATTAAATGTAATGTTTGTTTTTAGTGATATATGATGTTCACATTCAGCTTTTATTGGAATATATTTGTTTGTTGTTTAATAAGAAATAAAGTCAAGAAAAGGTTAATAATGACAAACTGACTGAGATTAGTAGCAAAAAGAAAAAAGAAGTATCTTCTAAAAAGTTCATAGCTAATACTTTTATTCCCTTTTTTGTAATTATAATTTTAACTTTTTCAATTTAAAAAAATATATTCATTATCTCAATGCATTTTTTACAGATACACATTACTGATAAAAATTTGATGCAGAATTATTTATTATTCATTGAAAACCCTTTTTAGCCTGAAGACATAAACAAAAAATTTGGTCTCATTATTTATTTCAGTTGATTAATATTCATATTTATTTGCAAAGTTGGTATGCATTTTTTAAAACGAATTTATTTTTTTTTTGAAGTTATAAATTTTAACAAATATTATGAAATTTTTATTTTAATACTAAAGAATAGAGATTTACTTGTTAAAAATAAAAACCACAAAAATGGTTAACAAATTGTTCACATAGGTCTTTTCAAAACACTGCACACTGGAAAGACTAAATGCATATTCATGCCTATACCTAAAACTCATAACTATAGGAATGATAATAATGCATTTAATTATTTTGTTTTTTATTTATAAATATAGAAATGATCAACAGTGTAATCACATTAAGGATATAATAATTATATCAAATTAATTATAGTCATCAAATTTAATTTTGTTACATTTTTTTAATAGCAAATCAAATTTTATTTATTAGATTTGAAGTTAAAGAGGGAATGGGGGAGATTTATATAAAGTTTAAGTTTGGAGTTGCATTTTATTTGTGGTGTTTAACACTTTGAACATAAATATATAAGAGATAGTCAAGCATTGGTGGTCGAGAAGTCAGCGACAGCTGCTTTACAAGCAGTTGCCCCAGGTTAGTGGGTTCACTGCCCGGCTGATGCTATGACACATGAGAAAAAATATATATAACAGATAACCTACAAGATATTTCAGTTGAATATCATGAGGTCATTAATATGTATAACTCCAGAGAGTAATTATATCATTAATTCATCCTTTTTCCCACACCCTTCCCTTCTTTACCCAGCTCTTCAATTCCATGTAATTCTTCACATCTCTTATATCATCCAACATTGTCAATCTTTTCTATTCTTTCTTCTTGCTTCCACTCACTATTTCCTCAAAACATCTTTCATTAAACTATACTTTCTTTTTAATATATATTCAATACAGTTTCTCTTAAATAATAATTATAATCAATATACTTCAAATTTCAAGAAAGAATTATAGAAAGCATAATAGAATGGAATCAATATATTTTCATTCTATTCACAAAGTCAAGCCCACTTGACTTTTGGATATTTATTGAATGACTTGTCTGGATATCAATATTTAACACATATGCAATAAAAACAAAGGATAAGGGTATAAATAATAAAGTACTTTAACTAAAGGAAAGAAAGTATTGGAATTTTTTTTTTATTAATATTAACATATATGTATTACTTGCTTAAACAAAACATATAATAGGGGGCATTTATTTAAAGTATGAATTTTGGATTTAAACCTATGAATCAACATATGATATTCCAGGTTATGTTATAGCTTGATAGTACTCTAGCATGATTAATCATATCTTCTATAAGAAGATAATACACCTCTGTGATTATATGTCATATGCATAAACAAAAATGTAGACTAAAACCGATAAATCTATGTCTCTAGTACATAAGTTTACCCCCACATGATGCAACTAAAGGATCTGAACCATTGCAATATTATATATACATGTACACACATATGTATAACCATTGCAATATTATATATAACATCTGTATCGAAAGCCTGCCAAAGCAATTTACACAATAATGCCATAGTTATTGCTAATCATTCATAGGATTCTTATGCAATATAATTTACATTTTAATATGGTTTAGCTATTATTGTGTCATATATATATATATATATATGTGTGTGTGTGTGTGTACATGTGTAATATTCAATGGTTGTACATATGTAACTGAACAGATATCAAATTTATATTGCAACAGTCCCTCAGTTTAAAAAACTCATATGGCTCTCTTACAATACATACACTTATAAACATTTCAAAAAATTTTGATGCGAATCTTTTAAATCTATGATGTAAATACACAAAAAAATGATGTTAGTTCACTTACTAATATGTAACAATATATATAGGTCAATCAAACTAAATGTTGGTTTTATATCCAAGAAGAAAATTAGTTTAAAATGAGCACGAAAAATAATGCGCACATACTTTTACATAATAAAAATATTTCTATAAAATTATAACTTCAACCCATACAAAATGCATATAGACCAGGTCAGCCGAAGATTCAGCTAAATTAATAAAAACTGCTTATTCTTGACATCAGTATTAAATTTTAAATTAATAGATGCCAATAATATACAGAGTAGAGATTATATATAAGATTATGCATCTTCCTACAATCTAAGATTCAAATCCAAGTGGAAATGTTTTTTTTTTTCGCATGACAGAGTGTCCAAATAAGGTTATTATATTTCTAAGCTATCTATTCCATATATGTTTTCTTAAGAAATGAGTGCTTAGACATTAATGGATAGAGAATGAAACAAAAAAAAAATCTCACAGTTCAGGAATGTCTTCTTCACAATATTTTTTTTTTTCTATTTAAATTCCGGGAATATTTTTGTTCTACAATGGGATATTTTATTCTGCCTTAAATACTCTCTCTCTCTTTCTCTCTTTTTCCTTCTCGTTCTCTTAATAAATTTTTTTTAAATAATGACACCTATCTCCCCCGCCAAAAAAATATTCGAACTAAAAATCAACGCCTTTACTTAAAGTTATTTTACAATGACTTTTAATTAGCTTAATTAACCAATTACAAAATAAACAAACTAGAAATAATAAAAAAACAGAAAGAAATTATAAATGTGTGTCGGGTATAACGCTATTAGCCATTAATTATATATATATTGTATTAAATATTTCTTTAGTATTTATTACAAATTAGAATCATAAGCAAAAAAAAATTGTTTGATATTTATACAATTTTAATAAACAATAACAGTTTAGAATATTTTTCCTACTCTTATAAACACGAATCCTACAATTCACCGGGAAATTATGAAAAAAAAAAAAAAAACATTACAGCTCTAAATGTAATAATTTTGATTGTTTTTTTTTGTTCAAGAAGAAATGCAAAACAATTTGATTATTTGAACAAAAAACATGAGATATATCTGCTTGATAAATGATTAACTAGATATTCTTAATTAAAAACTAAAAGGAAAAAAAATTGCTGAAACTGACTACAAACTGTAATTGAATAATGCCTTCTCTTCATTATTTTTTATTGTTGCGGGAAAGATTTGTGTTTTATATTGGTTTATCCTGTTTCTCTTTTTTTCTTCTCTGAATATATCTGCATGTGTGTGTTTGTAATGTTAAAATAAAGATTTTCATGTGCACCAGATATAAAAGATATATTATGTGGCTTCATCTACGTAAAACTAACAGTATTAGTATAGTGATATTTCAGTTGAATTGCATCCACTGGAAGAAATAATGCACAGGATAAAATTAAAATTTCATAATAAAAATAAACATTTTAAATATGTATATTGGTCTCGATGTATATTTTTCAAATGCTAGTATCCTATCCATATGTTATAATTATTACAGAGGAAAAAGCAGAAAAGCTGTTAAGAAACCTTTTATTTGAAAAAAAAAATTTTAAAGCTTATTAATCAGAATTAACTTTATATTGGTATTTTCGTCTATTGCTATCTCCTTTTTTTATTTTTTAAAACTTTATACTTTTGTTTTTTTAATGGATGAACTTTAATTCTGGTCTTTTGTGTTCATTATTTACCGCTGATAGTAGCTGCAATCTAGATAAAACATTAATACTATAGTATATTGTCAAAATATGAACATCCCTCTCCGACTCAAAAAATATCATTTGACTTAAAGTCCCGTTCAATACATTTATTTTAAATTACTTATTGTAGACATTGTTTGTATACATATATTTTTTATACTTTTAACAACATTCTTTATTGTAAACATTATTCAATACATTGATTGATGCATTCATATCCGTATCATGAGATTTATGATTATATGCAACGTAAATAAAATTTCGCGCTTAATACTTCATTTAGTCTTATTATTTTTAAATTAAATATATTAAAAATCAAACTTTGTAGATGATAAGAAATTAGAAAAGTAATATCACAATTTTCTAAGATTACTACTATTCTGAAAAGCTATGTGCTTGATATATATATAATTTTCACTTCGTTATATATGTAATACTTTTGTATGCGCATGTGCGTATGCATGGCGAAGTGAGATATATTTTCCTTTCTACTTTGTTATCTGGCGTATACACATATGAAGAGAGAGATAACATTTAAAAAAAAGTAAAGATAAATTATGGATTCAGTATCTGCAATAGTATGATATCTCTCTCATTATCATTCTATCTTTTGTGATGTTATAGCCAACACCTCAGTACTTATCTAAACTAACCCATATTAACATAAAACTTTTAACTTCAGTTAATAATATTTAAATATTCAATAACTGATCATGGATTGGATGACTGGTTGTATTACATTTAAGTTGAATATTTGAAGAATTTTTAGATTTGATTTAATAAAAAATATTTTCAAATTTTCTATATTCAAAATCCAAGTTGTGAGCAAGCTAGGATTATCTTAACTACTACTCCATATTGCTCTTTGCAAATATGTTTAATATTTTAATATTTTAAAGTATAAACAGCTTAATTAATAATAAGTACTAGAAGTGCACAACATGTCTTGAACTTTAAAATAAACTTTAAAATTTCCAACAGAAATGGCTATGGTTTTCAACTTGAATATTAATTTTAAAATAGGTCTTAAGTGATCAAACAATGTACAGAGTTATATTTTATATAATTCATTTAATATCTTATCTCTTTTCTTTGCATTTGTAATTTTAAACATATAAATGTTCAAACATTTATAAAGAAAATACATACATGTTAGTTTAAAAATTGACTTTATTTATGCTGAGCATGCCTTCAGTACTATGCATGTCATTATGTTTTATATATTAAAGATCTATAATAGATTATAATATATGATAATAAATTTTTAAAGTAAATCTGTTTATAGGTATTGTAAAAAATTGAGCAAAATTAGGAAAAAACTTGTAATATAAATGTGATGAGAATGATGTATTTAATACTCCACAAATGATTACATTTGTGACAATAATCAATTTTTGCAGCATATATTAATGAATGCAGTGGTGAAGTCATTTTGGTATTGTAAATGAGACTAAATTTCAGGTCACCACAAAAATATCTGCTGAAGCATGAGATTGGTCTTTCTCACTTTAATATTACCTCATTTGTCTTGAAATAATTTTTTTTATTTATGAGAAGTCAGGTTAAAAATCATGTAGCATTTTATAAACAAAAATGATAGGAGAATAAAGGGTGTGATTCTCAAATTGGGAGAAATGCCTCTGTGGAGACTATCAATGAGGTTGTTTAGAGTTTATGTGTGAGAGCAAATAACATCAGTACTTTAGCTGGTTATAATACTGATTTAAATTCAATATTGAAAAATCTAAATGTCTAAGTTCGATTCCCATGTGAATACTTTCACTGTTCAGGTCAGCAACATCTAAAGAAGTCCAATCTCTAATGTACAGAAAATGGCTGTTAGAAACTAATCGAAAAAAGATGAATATTTACAATGAACAAAAGTTTACAGTGATGATGTACACACAAAAGAAATTGTTTCAGTTTCTTATCTACCAATATCTTTAAATCCCACACAATCTTTACAACATTTATTATATGTATAATTATAAAAAAATTCAATAGGTCCATAAATTAGTTATATTACAAACCACCATGAAAAAAAGTTTTAATAAATACTCATCATCAAAATTGAGTAATAAATATTTAAAATGCCTAAATATTAGAAGAAATATTAATTTATGCATATTATTAAATATAGTATAAATTTGTTTTGTAATAAGGATAAAATAATAAAGTGTAAATTGCACTGTAAAGACAGAAATAAAAATAGTTTTGATACATGCAAAGATTTGAATTGTGGGGTTTATAAAAATATAAAACATTTCATGCCCTGTTTAATCTGTCTTCAAAGTGGAAGTTTTATTTAAACAACTTGACAATTCTTAAAGTAAATCTGATGGCAGATCTGAAAATATTATTTAAATTATAGATTAATAAAAGTAAGTAAATTTCTGAGCTATATGTAAATGTAAGAAATGTTTTTTTTTTCTTTTTTCATAAACCATTAATTAATATAAGTAAAGAAAGAGAAAAAAACATTTTCTTTCTTTCATTCATTTATGTATCAAATGATAATAATTTGTGCAGTTATGTATCAAATCATGATGTGATATTTGTCAATTTGTTTCCACAAGTTGTTTTTCAAATGACATGTTGTCTTCAAGAAAGATGAGTCAAATCTTAATAATCAGCTGATGATGAATCCATTGTTTAAAAAACATGTTGTTGAATAACATCAAGTAGGGTACATTTTAGTTCAGGCAGTCTAGTCTATCTGAAGACTCATCTCGAGAATAGTGCTGCAGTGATCCAATGCCATGGATACAAACCACTGATTAAAACTGTTTTTCACCATAGCTCAAATAGCCATATTTGCTGACTGTTCCAAAAGTATTTTTCAATACCCCTCATAACAATCATTATGATGACTTTTTCTAGCAGAAGATTATCTACAATGTCACTATACAACAAAAAAAACACACCAGCTAAAATACCCAAAAAATGCAATCAGATCTAAAATCTAACACTGATGTTTGCCAAAACTAGCCCATGTCATCCTTAATAATTCCATGAAAATATAAATGGGAAATGTTGTAAGAACTACCTAAGACCTATCAATACTATACCTATATAATGTCACCAATAGTGCTGGGTTTACTCTCTAATATCACCAGTGTCCAAAGAGAAGAACTATCTTTTTTGAAAAAAATAATGAAGAAATCCAGAAATATATTAAAAGAATATCTGCAGAAAACCATGGTTTGGAACTGTTTACATATTTTAAATAGTAAGATTTCATCATGTAGATATTATAAGTCTTGAAACTTAAACTTAAATTTAAAATATCTTTTATTAATATACTTCATAATAATTGTTGGAGTATATATGCAACAGTTTTATATATTTCATGTTAATGACTTGTAAAATTATTTTTTTATTAATCCATTTAATTCATGTTGATTTCTCTAATATCAATATAAATATTGTACTTTTAACATCCAATATGCTAACAATATTCATAACCCTAAGAAATCATGCAATCTACTGGGGGATTGTACATATGGTGGTAATAATTTGTAAATGATGATGATCGGACACTAATAAGTTTGTCAAAAGTAAAATTTCTAGCTAAAAGTTTTGGCAGCTGAGAGTTTTATTTTATATTTTATTGAAACTGGAACATAAATAAATACTTTTGGAATGACTTATCCTTAGGTTATAAATCATCATCCTTATCAACATTTGATTAATATTATTTTGTATATTTGAATTGAATCATTTTTAAAAAATATTAACCATTCACCTTTTACTAAATATTTATTTTAATCAAAAATCACCATGCATATTTGAATATTTTTGGATTCTAGTTCAAACTCATTTACCATTATACAAATGAAATTTACCATTACATATTTGACACAACCAACGTTTTGAGCTTGAGCATTGCTTTTTTTTCTGTTCAATTTCATTCTTGTACAGATACATATTTGGTGCAACCAATGTTGTGAATCTGGATATCACTTTTCTTCTGCTCAACTGCAAACAACAAAATTTCTGTAGGGTATAGAAACTAGTTCATACCTTGTGTTAGAGTGGTGTAGTAAAAATTACACTACAGAAATATTATTTATTGTTGGATAATCTCTAGAGTAATAAATGACAAATAAAAATTACTAATATACTTTCATTAAATGATCTGTGTCAAAGTTGTGAGGGCAAAATCTTTGGCACTTATCAAATAAACTGTAGTAATTTACTATCTATATATAGACTGAACAAATGATAAAGATATGTGTAAGAGATTATAGTCTGTGCCAACTGATTTGAGTGCTGGTTCAGCATGAAAATTTGCATCTTGGAGATCATAGATTTTTATCACATGTCTTTGGTCATATGTTTATAATTACATCTCTCCACAAAATATTAAAAAAAGAAAGAACCCATTCTCTATCTTGTGTGAGAGTTTTGTAGTGAAAATACTACAAAAATATGATTCATTATTGGATAATCTCTAGTCTAATGAATGTCTAATAAAAATTGTTAGCAAGCAATAAAAGTTTGGAATGAGAAATAAGATTAGCAAGTTTATAAAAAAAATTGTATGTACTAATATTTTAAGAAAGCAGTAGTGTAAGTCTGGGTAGGCAATGTGATATTTAATAAATGGCAGTCTATGTAAAAAAAAAATATTAAGTCAGCACTAAATCATATTATTTTGGATAGTGACTTTTATAAATAATATTGATATAAAAAATAATAGTAATGATTTAAATAATAAATAAACAGCTATGAAACATATGACCAGAATGGATAAATTTATTTCTGCAGAGAATGATGAGAAAATTTTTTTTATTAAAGTTTGTTTAGATGCAGTGAGTTTCTAGTGATGTACTGACATTTGTCATGTATGTGAGACACTCTGTTGTTTTCTGACAATTAAAGTATACATTGTCTTGGGTTCTGCTATAACATTTTTCCAATAGTTTACACACTCACCTATAAGATTCAGAGAAAGCAAAGTGAAGTTTGAATTTTTGTTGATTTTAGCAGCCTCTGAGAATCAAAAGGGAGCAACGTTTAATTTTCAAATGGTATTTTACAGCCTCTAGGACTCAAATTTGAGTAAGTCTTTATTTTTAAATGTTATAGCATCAGACTCTAAGATTCAAATTGGAGCAAAGATTATATTTTATTTTTGATGTGTTGTGGGTAACTTAGCAGATGTCAAACTGTGATAATCCTTCTAGAATTCATGCTTCATCATAAATCTTGATGTCCTATAGTTAAATTTTTGTAAATACTAGAGTTTAAATTTTAAGCATTTCTTAGAGCATTCAATGTCAAGCAAATCTCTGCATATTATGGACATATGTAATTTTGTAATAAGGATTCAAATAAGAAATAAAAAATTATACTGTCCCATTGTCTAATCTTAAAGGGGGGAATTTAAATTTGAAACTATATTAGCATGAATTAGGTATATAATAAAGCTGCATGAAAAAAAAAATTAATAAATACTTGTCATCAAAATTGAGTAATGAATATTTAAAATGTCTAAAAAAATTAATAGAAATATTAATTTATGCATATTATTAAATATTTTATAAAGTTGTTTTGTAATAAGTGTAAAATAATAAAGTGGTGAATTACAATATAAATGAAAAAAAAAATGGTTTTAATGTACAGAAAGATTTGAATTGTGGATTTATAAAAATATAAAGCATTTCAAACCCTGTTTAATCCGTATTCTAAATGAAAATTTTATTTTAAAAAGTTGTCAATTCTTAAAATTAATCTGATAGTGGATCTGAAAATATTATTTAAAATTATGGGTTAATAAAAATAATTAAATTCTCAAGCTATATTTAAATGTTGGCAATGATTTTTCTTTATTTCTAAACTGTTATCTAATATAAATAGAGAGAAAAAGCAATTTTTTCTCTCATTTATTTATATGGCAAATCTTAATAATTTATGCAATTATGTATCAATTCATGATATATGGTCAGGGGTTTGGGGGGGGGTTCTAAAAAAAATTTTTAGGGGGGGGTTGTAAAATTTTTAAAAATTTTGGGGGGAAGTGAACCCTTTTAAACTAAAAAAAAGAAGGGGGGGATATAAATATTTATTTATTTGTAAATTTGTTTTGACAAGATGTTTTTCAAAAAATATCTTATTGTCAAGAAAGAGAGGTCAAATTTTAATAAACAGTGGGTGATGAATCCATTGTTTAAAAAACATGGTGTCAAACAACATAAAGTAGGATATGTCTAATTTATTAGTACATTTCAATCCTGTCCAGGCAGTCTACTTACCTCATCTCAAGAAGTAACGCTGCTGTGATCCAATGTTGTGAATAGCACCTGTTGATTAAAACTGTTTTACTGTAGCTTAGATAACCTTATTTGCTGACTGTTTTAAAAATATTCTTCAATACACCAGTTATAACAATCAGTATGGTTACTTTATTTAGCAGACGATTATTTATAATGTATAGTTGGGTAACAGAAAATCCACACCAGCTAAAATACCCTGAAAATGCAGTTGGATCCAGAATATAATACTAAAGTTTGCAAAAACCAGATCATGCCAGCCTTAATAATGCTATGAAGGAATAAATGGACAATGCCAAAAGAACTACCAAGATCTATCAATACTATATCCTATGTAATATTACCAATACTGATAGATTTATCTTCTAGCACCATCAGTGTCCAAGGAAAAGAACTACCTTCTTTGGAGAAATTAATGAAGAAATTCGGAAATCTATTTAAAAAATGATATTTGCAGAAAACCATGGTTAGAAAGTGTTTAAATATTTCACGTGGTAAGTTTTTATTATTATAGATATTATAAGGCCTTAAACTTAAATTAAAAATATCTTTTATTGCTAGTATATTTTATATTAATCATTGCTAGTATGCACAACAGTTTTATATATTTCATGTTAATCAAGTGTTGTTTTTATATTAATCCATTTAGTTTGTATTGGCTTCTCTAATCTTAATCTTAACATAGCTGCTTTTAACATTCAATATATTAACAATATTCACAACCCTGAGAAATCATACAATCCAATTGGGACATGCAAGGATGGAAATAATAATTTGTAAATAATAATGATCGGAAACCAATAAGTTTGCCAAAAGTAAACTTTCTAGTTAGAAAACTTGGCACCTGAAAATTCTATCTTTCATTTTATTTTATAGAAATTGAAAAACAAATAAAATCCTTTTGGACTGACTTGTATTTAACTTAAAAATTATTACCCTATCATAGTTTGATTAATATTATTTTTTATCTTTAAATTGAATCATTTTAAAGCATTAATCATTTAACATTTTTCTAATATAAATGTTTATTTTAATCAATATTTAAAGTACATATTTAATATATTATTATATATCTTTGCAAACCCAAATACCGTGTCTACATATTTCACTTGTTTTAGCCTTACAATATATTCATATACTTCCAAAAACTCTTTCATGGGCAAAAGATTCCAAATGTGTTTTTTTTTTAGTTTTCCCAGTAGGAAAGACCAGATAATACACAATTATTGCAGAGAAAATTAATATTATTCATTTACTGATCTTTCAGTAGGTAAATAATCCTCACCTTGCACATAGGAAATTCTGGAACAACACACACACACACACACACACATATATATATATATTATAACCTACACACACACACACACATATATATATATATTATAACCTACACTCCCAACACCGCTCATATACATTACATGAGTGAAATGCCCATGCGCCAGTTCTATTAATGAATAGAACAATATAACAAAAGATATAATAAAATTATTACTGAGATTCTATATTTAAGTTTATGTTCAGCTCAGCTCAATGGGAGGCTATAGGCAGTTCATAAGATATATGATAATAAATGAATAAAAGAAGAAATATTATAAAACATTTAATATAATGTAAATTCCTTTGTTAATTAATTGTATAATAAAGAATCATAATGTTTACTTAGTACAGTCTATTAAAAATATACTTTAAACTTAATTTCTTCCTTCATCCAAGTATAACATATATCAGCTTGCTATAATTATACTCTTAACAATTCTATGACTTGGCATATTATAATCTAAAAATCTACTTTAATGCCAATCAAGAAATAAACAATAAGATCTCAGGGAATTTAACAAACACAGTTGAATTAAATAAGCTACATTGGCCCATAAGTCATAATTATAAAGCATGGAATAGATGAAATACACAGGCTTATATATACCTGTGTCTATATATGTAATAGACAGGGTATGAGCACAGACTTTCACATGACCCATCACTCTCCACACTATCTTATAATACTGATACACCTGAACACACATATGTTGAAAAGATAAATAATCACCAATATGATAAAATATAAGAAAACAAATTGACTAAATATTTTACTGTGTTTCAATAATAAGATAATGACAGAGATAGGGTATTTTAATCTCATATCATCATCTCACAAATATACTGACCTGGAAACCTTTCTAATACATTTATCAAGTAGCAAATACTCTTTATAATGTTTGGATTAAAGAAATACAATATTGTCAGACACTAGCAAATTTAATATTATAACTCTAAAATAATATATCTGTTTTATAATAGATTTATGAAATGTGGAGTTGTGGAAATGGAAATACTAATGTACACAAGAATAACTTAAGACACAGTTCTTAAGATTTTAAATAACTAAACAAATCATTTATTATAATAAAATAAGATAAATTTGGTTTAACATAATATTTACAAATGGACTATTTGTTTTACAGACTTTTAAATTATCAAATGAATCTTTAGCATCAGTTTGGGATTATCCCTACTATCAAAGCAAATTAATAACAAAGTTTAAATATCCTGACTTCGAACACAGGCTTTGCCTATATGTTTCATCTATATGACAATAAATAAGTAAAATGTTATATTATTAGCACAAAAAAAAAATAGATACTTTCGAGAGGATATTACTGTTGATTGATAAAATAAATCAAATTACTTATATTTGGCTTTCAGCAAAGCAACTTTCTCTAATTGACTAATAATCACTTTCAATTACGTATACCTTTCATTTACAGCAAAAAAATCATGTTTATTCTGATGATTTGATGATTTGTAACATTTATTTAAATAAATACACTGTATTTTTAAATATTTATTTCCCGTTTAATCTTAATACTTTATACTTCTATTAAATGAATGTAGTATATTTCAAAAGTATTTATTTCTCATTTTAATTTCAATAATTCTATACTTTATATACGCGATATTATTTATATTACGTGTGTGTGTGTGCACGTTCAAGCAGCAATAATGTAAAACAATCTTTTCTATAAACTCTCCATTCATTAAGAAAATATCATACAATTATTTTATTTTGAACAATGTCGTAATTCATCAATAAAAATATGACACTAATACTACATCAAGAGTTAATCTAACAATTTATCTAGCCACATATTAATTAACACAAAGCTATATTTTTATGATTATATACACTATATGTTATAAGGGGAATCTACATGAGCAGCAGATAAACATTTACTTAATACTTCTACAATAATTCATCTGATTCTAAACATACTTTTGGTGGAGAACATTTACTCAACACCAAGAATCCAAAAAAAATGTCACATAACTTCCTAAGCATCATTTAATCATACTTCAACAATAACTCATCTACTTCTAAATACATTATTGGTGGGGAATTATTCCTCATCACCAGGGCCCTAAGAACATCACTTCAAAAAAAAATACATCATTAATCATACACATATAAAATAAACTAGGCTCTACTCATGGAAAATTATTAACATATTCTAAATAAGCAAGATCTTTTATCCCTATAGACATTATAATGCAAAGATTCCTTTCTATTCTCATAGCTTATCTAAATATCGAACGTTATAAATACACGCTGGCAGATAAATACATATGGATAACATACTAATCCATTCAATTCAGTAGAATACGACAATGTACGAAATTTATGCATAAAATATTCACAAATTATACTTTATCAAACAAATATTATAATTGTGCAAAACAAACACACACCCATGAATAAAAAGTACATATAATATTAACTCTAAATTACATACTAAGCAGGTAACATGATAATTAAATATTGCATTAAGGCATAACTTTTAATTTAATAAACTTTAGGTTACTTTTTAAAATTCAACTTTTTTCATATCTAACAAACTATTTCTATTATAAGTTCATTGATTTAAACAAAGAACAAAATTTTCACTTTGAGATAATAAAGTATACAAAATAAATGTAAACCTTTCTAATAATATATTTAAAAAAAATATTTCTTTCACTTTCATAAGAAAACAATAAGACCTATTTAAACACAATCAATTTTAAGGAATACGCTTCAGAAACGTTCTTGATGGTCAAAATACCCAAATTATAAATAACATAATAATTAATAAAGCCTATCTACCTATCATATACATTAATTATGATAAGCAATAAAAAAAAATAAAGACACAAAGGTTATTAGTTTTATAACTTAAAATAAAAGTTCACTTGCAAAGCTTGGTTCCAGGTTGATGAAATAATATGGGACATATTCCAAACTGAATTTAAACTAAAATGCACTTCTTCAGTATAACTTAAAATATATATATAAGCATAACTTAAATATGCCCAGCACCTTTCAGTGTTCATAGCATATCTATTTGAGGTACCAAATCACACACAAGCAGTTAATTTCTCCTTTATTATACTGAAAATATACCAAATTCTCCATTGTGGTTCTGGACTAAATATGCAATTATCCTTAGTATTTTCTGAATAGCATTTAACACTTTAAATTGTCCTTAGTAATTCCATAATTAATAATGCTTTGTTTTATATTCCATCCTTATTGAAGAGAACAAAAATTACCCGCATTTCTGTCCTTCTATTCAATTTAAACAGAAGTAGCTTACATTTTATTTCCTCAATTTAAAAATACATATTAGTTCCAGAAATATCAAATAAATGAATATTGTTATCTCCTTACAATGAACTTAAACATAGTATGATCTATCAAAATAGACATATCCTTAAGTCTATGTATAATCTTCACAAAAACACAACGCGAAAAATAGTGAGAAATTAAAATATATTCTATAGAACAGTTCTGCATGCGTTTTCCATATATATCAAAAAAAATACATTGCTTAATGATACAACAATAATATTTATGTAAACCATTCCTATTTAAAATGGCAATTAAATGAAATAATATAGACTGGAAGTTATTAACATACATTTTTAAAAGAGTAATAGTTATAAAGGGATTAATTCAGAAATGTTTAAATCGAAGAGAGTTAATCAAACTGACGTACCTTTTTTAAAACCTTAGAATTGCATTTTTTTAATTAATTTTTTCCATAATAAAGTTCTTAAGCTCCTTTGGAAGTTTTAGTCTAAAGTTTTTTCGAAGTCAATTTGACTTAAGCAACTGGCTTTAATTTTTACAATACATGAACCACTGTTTACTGGTTACAATTACATTAGAAAGAGCCAATATTTCTACTGGAAATCTTTGTCAAAAAAAAACCTCTCTTTAGCAAAGTTCATTTGCCTTTCCTGGTTACACCCACGCATCTTGCTAACTAACTAATTTCATATGCAAAAACAAATCTTTTCAAAAAAAATAAATCATTTTGATTTTTAAAACTAAATGAAGACAAGAAAAAAAATACAAATAATAAAATAAATAGCTTTTACAAACTTAAAAGAAAAATGAATATTAATTAACTATCAAATAAAAATGATTAATAATTTATTCAGTTTATAAAATAAACCATTGATTTAACTATCTATTAATTATTGGAAAGAAATATATATTTGTTAATTATTTAAAATAACTACTGTAGTTTAAATGTTTTTTATTGTGAATGTACTATTGTTTGCTGTTATTAAAGATGAAAATGAAATGAAACATAATGCAGAGTCATACATGCATACACATGCACTGCAATCTAAATATTAAACTATCTTAACTAAATATAATTGAAACTGCTATTAACTGTTGACAAAAGGATAAGAATTAATGAATAAAGGATTTTGAAACCATTCAAATAATATTATACTAACACAGGATAACTTTGCATCTTTCCAACAAGATGTATCAATTCCATTAATAAACAACCCCCCTTCCTTACATTAAATACCTCATTAACCACAAGAATACTAATAAATGCTTATAAAGTGGTCAGTAAACTGCATAAGCCACCCATATTTAAGCTTTAAACAATCTCCAGCAAAAATTTTAAAATCCCAAGGCTATTTCATTTTTTTTATAGACAATATAACTATTTAATTAAGATACAAAGTATCTTAAACCCTTGTGTCCATTCAGATAGTCACAATATATTGTACCAATCGGAATGAAAGTGAAGATCGAATCTAACCGCAAAAACAATATCTGCACTACAAAGGGCGCCATCTAGGCATTTGAGCCTAGAAAAATTTATAAAGTAGGCAGATACGTGCTGTTAAGATTCCACTTTCTTTAAATATTCCGACCGTTAGCCCAAGTCACTAGCTCAGCGGAGACGCAGAGATAAAAAAATATAACTTAATTTTATATCTTAAATATAAAAGAATAAAAGCCACTGCCAGAAATTAACACATAAAAATATTTATTTACGCACATATAAAATAATATTTAAATTTTGAGGAATAAATTTAACGTTTATAATTTTATATTGATCTTTAATTCTAAATTTAAGTAGATTGCAAATAATGAGTTTACTATTTATTTAGAGGGTCGAGTATGAATGGACTACATAGGTCTGCATTTGAAAAGAAAATATTCTTCCCTGATTTAACCTTAGGCAACAAATTTCGCAATCAACTGGCGCCAATCCATCTGATACATTCATGTATTCAATGTAGCATGATACGACAACACAAAATACTATATTGTCAGGAATGTACATCTGAACAATAAGTAGAAATAGAGAAGAGATTGACTCTCCACCAACAGGAATGTGACATCTGTTGGCAAGTAGATCAATAAACAAAAAACTCCATAGGAATGGACTGCGGTCTTCTGCCGACTTACAAACCCATCCATAGGCAAACAGAGGGTGTGTGGCGTATATCTATAATCCTGCCCGTAGCGGACCTCATACTACATCTACTAATTACACAAATATATCCAATCCATTGAACCAATTCAACTACGAAATGAATAACCTAAGATTACCCTCCCTTAATATAACTTTACAAACTATATAGCCATTCACGCCCGACTTAATTTTAACATTTAAATACGTTCGCACAGATTTGTTTAAAAATGTTGGGTATAGATCGATTACATAGATTCCACGGTCAAAAACATTTCAAAATAAACATAAACGATCAAAATACAAAATTATTGATACCGACAATCGCAGAGGGAAACTTATAAGTAACCCAATAGTATTCACCATAAGATACTTGCGTTGTCACCAATAACTTAAAAGACATCCGAATAAATACATTTTAGATACTCACCATAAGGTATCATTATTTATCGAATGTCTATATATTTTGATCAAATATGAAAACCAAAATATAATTAACCACAAACGAATCCATGCAAGCGTCTATAAACAACTTAAATTTCATACATTTAACGAATCTTTACAATAAGAAAAAAAAAATTGAAATGATGTTTATCAATCGGAAAACATATAAAATTAAACATTATTAATTTGATTTAAAAACTTACAAAAGTCAGATAAGAGTCCGTTTTAACATTTCATTTGGCTTGTTTATCAATTTGTAAAACTTGACGAAAGTTCTTGATTGATTTTAACAATTGTTCATTTCATATAGCTTATGGTATAAGAGTCCAGGCTTCTGCTTTCAATTCCCGCGACGCCTCCATTGGAAGGTAATGTTCTGGAGATGGCAATAGCTGGTTCAAGGTATCACAGTCTTTTCATTTTTTTTTTTTTTATAGAGAGTGTGGTATGTGCGTCATACCACATCTCTCAAACACACAACGCTGGAACTGTCTGAAAAAAACTGTATTTCCCTTTTTATATTATCCACAAGGATTCAATGAACAAAACGTCACTAGTCTATCACTTTCGTTAGGGTCCGAGCCAAGGCTTAGTGCTTCCATTGGTCAAGCTAAAATTTCTTTCTTCTCTTATCTAACTTTTCATCTGACTTTTTAATTACACAGCTTTTAGATAATTAATAAACATCATTTCCATTTACAGATTACAGGAATTAATTAATACCTGTTTTTACTTTAACTTACGTTATTTTTTTATTAAAATATTTTTATATTTCAACCTTGTATTTTTTTATTAAAAAAAATACGTTCAAATACTTTTTTTTTTTTTGTTTATGAAAAAAATATTTTTAAAGTTTAGCATCTGTGCGAATATATACGTTTAACAATATTTTAATTTTAGCGTTTAGTTTTTTACTTTTATTTGCGAACTTTTATTAAGTTTTTATTTTAAATTAATGTAACGACATATTTATATATCGTTACAATATATATATATATAAGAATATTCATATCTTTCATTATTAATATAGTATCATTATCTAATATATTACATTCTATGAGGAGCAATTAAAAGGAGATATCCATTTATTATATGCAAAGATCAAGCCATTTCTTTACTTTTTTTTATTTTGTTTAGGAGATTCAATTGAGATTAAAATTATTATATATATATATATCAGCCTATATGATTATCATGATAAAAATAACTATAAAATTGAATTACTGGTTATTAACTGAATAATATTGTAAAATTATTTTATGGAACTATTCAATATTAATTTCATTAAATATTATCAATACTGTTCTCAATAAGTTCTAAAATATTTATTGCATCAAAATTTGAAAATGATAAAATTTTCTAAAAATCTCTTTTTTGGATAGATAATGGTTTAACATGTCAAAAAATAACTTGAAATGGACTATCTGGTTAAATCTTTTCAGATACTTATTATGGATAATATCCTCTTTTCGAAGTTGGTAGATGAAGGGAAAGTGATAAATGTAATTACCTTTATTGATTAACTTTTTTACTGACTACAAATAGTTTAATGCAATATATGATGTAAAATAATCTAAATGGCTCCAGTTCACATCTATCATTACTACTGTTTAAAACAAATTCAAAAATTATTATTTAAAAACATTGAAAAATATTTTAGAATGGTACTTCAATAGATGAATCTTGGGCCCATATTGGACTACACATTTCAGTACCATTAACAAGCAAACTCCATCTTTTTCTTTTCTAATTGTCATTCTCACCAAAATAAAAGAATATTTAAATTTCTTCTTTTCTCATCTTGAAAAATATCAATACTTGAAGATATTTAATCTTCTATATTCATCTCTGACTTTACCTCTGGAGATGGAGTCAGTAATAGAGTCTTAATATTACACCTCAAATTCTGATCATTAGAACCTAAATATTTTGACTTTAATGCCGAGATAGAGATGATATATCATATAAGTAGACAAGTCATGCTTGATGTGTTGCAGAGAAGATAAAGCAATAAACCATCTCTTAAGTCAGTGGTCTACTTG
The DNA here is from genome assembly GCA_028023455.1 of Epiperipatus broadwayi. Classification (NCBI taxonomy): domain Eukaryota; kingdom Metazoa; phylum Onychophora; class Udeonychophora; order Euonychophora; family Peripatidae; genus Epiperipatus; species Epiperipatus broadwayi. Next base: position 4,174,254 of record JAQFVV010006278.1, on the reverse strand, counting down.
ACAGACTACTTTGAGATAGAATAATTGATGCTCTTTCCTAAGACTTGATGAATCTATGTTTTCTTAACTCTGTGCAAGGTTTCTTCCCTCTTATACAGCATTCTATTTTATAATGTTCTCACTAGATGTTTGACCTATTTCACAATTATATCCAAATCATTAATAAGCTTATATAAATAAGAAACCATCATCAAAATTAGATTCTTATAATCAGAGTTGAGCTTTAAAATGGTTAAAAATGTGTGTCTCTTCTCATATATTGTAACAATATCCAGTTTTCTTCCATTCCTTTAAAAAATACTTCCAGTTTGTCAATTGTATTTAATCAATATATATGTAAAGGTTATCCTGTCATACTTTATTTGCTGCCTATTATGTGTAAATCTTTATAAAGTCCAATAAAGATACAGTTGAAAGTTAAAGAATCTTTTTGATAGATCTCATTTTTTATAAAGTATCTTGTTCTTCATAACTAGATTTTATATGTCACTCTGTAATATAGTCAAATATACTACAATTTACAATATAGATAAAAATTAATTGATTGATTTTTTTCCCCTCATATTGTGACCTGAATGTTAAATCTATAAGAAACGAAATTTGTTATTAAGTAGTTGACATTTTTTCCCATATTATTCCAATAATATTGAACATCCAATTATTAGCAGTAAAATGTCTATCTAGATATATTTACCTGGAAGTTAAAATAACAAAAACATAACCAACTCAGTAATAGAGAACCTAATCAACAATGCATTCTTCTTTAATGTTTTTATAGAAGAATGTTGAGAAAGCTTTTTCTTGCAATGGACTACTTACTATTGTATTATTATTTATATATAATGTGTATCATATAAAAATATTATGTTTCTGTTTAATACTATTTTAAAACAATTAAAAAATTTCTTAATAGGAAATATTTTTTTGTATTGAATAGAATAGAATAGAATTCTAATAATCCACCATTAACTTTTTAATATGGCTATTTTTTTTTTTGGGGGGGGGTGAAATTTATATTTTTAATTTGTTCTTAATATATTATTTTATCGATGTTAGATATATGTAAAAATTAGGATTAAAATTAATAAACTTAATTCATATACGTTATTATATATAACTTGAATGCATCTATATATATAATTATAGGGAATTTGAACCCAGACATTCAAGATCACACATGTAAAAAGATAATATAATTATAGAAGATTTGAATCCAGACATTCAATCTCCCTTCAGCTATCCAATCTATGGCATACAATCGATACACATAACCACACATGTAAAAAAAACTGAAGGTGCTTGAAAGTCTGGATTCAAATACTCTATAATTGCATCTAAACTCCAGGGATATAGAGTATACATTGTATTTAAATAATATATATTTATAAAATAACAAAAAAGCATGTAGAGTGTATGATAAATGTATATATTGTGAGAGAACATAAGAAATTCATGTAAAAGATGTACTAAACATAACAATAATGTTAAACTTTACCAATTAAAAACACAAGATTCAAGCACAGCACCACATCTAGTCACCCATAAAGCAACTCACAATTGGCACCGTCCATTCCAAAACAATGTTCATCATTTTAGCACCATTTACCCATTTGTCATCAATTCCATGGTTTGTCTTTTCACTCAACATATTTGCCTGCACAAACTGCAACCAATTTCAGCATGTGACAAGTAATCAACCAATCATTGTACATTGATCCCTTAACTTGGACCATAACTAACAGTATTGATTTATGTTACTTTAGGAACTCAGCCATATGCTAAAATGTAAGCCTGAATTCCACATCTGGAGACAGCAATTCAAATTTTCGAAGGACTCTTGCAATAGTACTGTGATCACACTTTTTTTTCTTTATTGACTTTCAACCACATTTTTCAAAAAAAAAATCATTGGTAACTCTCTTAGATAAACAAAAATTATTGTTGAAACATAAGATATATAGCCATTAATAATTAATTCAGGTTTATCAAAGTCATTAATAAAAAAGTCATTTCGAATAAATAAATGAGTTTTATTATTTCCGGAAAGTTAAATAATTATGGTAATCAGATATCACTGAAGTTAAGAAATGATCATATGACTTAGTAATGTGATCAAAAATTGGAAGAGAACTTATTTTTAATAATATGTAGCTACGGTTTGTATAATTGTATTATAATTTGAAAAATGCCTCTAGTCCACTAACAAAAATCTGTACACCTCATTATATTAATTTCTTAATATATAATGAAATTTAATACAACGTACATTTTTGTTCTACATTTTGCTGTCATATTTTAACGTCGGTAAGCCTCGGACGCCGGGCGCTCTAGGCTTTGACCAAAATTTTAAAGGGCGTTAGTCAAAAAAATTTTTTTTAAATTTTGGTGGTCGTTGCCCTGTCACTAGCTCAGGGAGTAGCAGAGATTTAATAACATCATATCTTATCTAATTAGATTTCAACATTAAAAAATAAATAAAATAAGCCGCCAGTAATTAACATACAAACTTTTTTTGCACATATATATAAGTTTAAAATTATTTTAATATTAGTTTACTTTTAAAATTTAACATTATTTTTAACTTTACCTTAGTTTTAATTTACTTTTATTACTATTATATTCTAATTTTACATTTTTAATTAAGTCCACAGAGCTTATAAAGTGTTATAATAAGTTGCATAGATCGGTTACATAGATTACGGTAAAACATTCAAAGTAAACATAAAATATAAATTATTGATTACTGACAATTGCGAGGGAAATTATAGTACCCAATTTCCCATAAGATCTGCTTGTCACCAATAACTAAAAGCATCCAATAAATACATTTTAGATACACCGGTATCTTATTTTCGACATATATTTGTCAATATGAAAAACAGTTACTAAACATCTCCCATAAACAACTTAAATTTATGTTTTTATTTGGGCATGAATACACTAGTTTGCATTGAAATTAAAATATTCTATCCCTATTTACCTAGGCTAAAATTCGCCCAAATCATCAATCCATCTGATACTCGATGTATTCAATGTAATATGAAATCCACCCAAAAGAATTAAGAAAAGCGCCTCAATCAGATAGGAATATTACATCTATCTCGAGAAGAACAATAAAAAAAAACCCATAGAAAGGAACTGTTCTCCGTCTTATAATTCCTTCCATAGGCAAAGGGTGAGTGGGCGTATATATAAATGTTCTGGTAGAATCTGATTACATATACTAACTAATCAATATATCCAATCCATTCCAATCTAACACGACATAAATAACCTAAGATTACCCTCCCCTAATATAACTTTACAAATCTATACGCATTCCGACTTAAGTTTAAATTTTTATAATTAATTTAGAAAAAAAAATCATAATAAGAAAAAAAATAAATAAATGAAATATTTTACAAAATAAATACATTAAATAAAATTATAACTAATTAATAAATAGTATCGGTCAGATAGAATAATATTGCAATTATTTAAATCTGGAAAGTTTTAATTTACTGTTCATAAATTTTAAAGTTCTTACGGTTATTTAAATAGTTCATCTTCATATATTCCTTGCCGTTTGAACGTGAATTCACGTCTCGAAGATTGGTATCCTGTTGCAATTTATTTATCCATGAGATTTTTTTAGTGTAGTTGGTCCTCAATGTAGAAACGATGGCTCATTTTTTTCCTTTCTTAGCAGAACTGAAGGGATTGAAGCTGTGCTCTTTTCAATCCCCTCAGCACTAACACCTAGCTGTTACATCGTAATAATCATCAATAACTAGTCACTCTTTAATAATTTCCAAATTTTCCTTTTATATTAATGTGAAGGATTGAATTTACATTACGTCCCGATGCATGTCCTTTCGCTGGGTGATTATAGGGATTTCTTCTTATTTGCTAACAGTTTCTATTGTTTTCCTATCTGACTAGTGTTTTTACATTTAAATGTGAAGGCTGGTTTACATTTAACTAATTAACAATCATTTCCATTTCTGATTAATTAACCTGTTTTAAATCAAAAATATATTTAAAGATAAATTTAAAGATATAATTTCATCTCCAAATCTTTTTAAAATTTAGTTTTAAAATACTTTTTCTTTAATAAAGTTTTATTTTAATAATTTTTCATTATCAGTGCGATTTAATATATAAGAGTTTAAGATGATATTTAATTTCAATTTTTAATTCTAAAAGAAAATTTTTAAATGCGAACTTTTAAATTTACTTTCATGTTTAATAAATAAAAAACAACAACAATGTAACGAACGTCTGTGCTCGTTACAATATAAATTAATTAAATGTATAAAGCTAAACCAGCCTTTATAGTGAACTAAAAAACATATTATGAATTTTTAAATTTTCTAATAAATAATTAATTAATAAAATCCCAAAATAAATAACTAGTCCTTACATCAATCTAAGAAAAAATCAGACAAATACTTCACTTAGAATATTTTTGTTTAGATCAGATCTAAAAGCAAAAACAAAACGATATTGCTAGAAAAATTTTAATATCTAATATTTTAAATGGAATTTTATTTAATAATTATAAAGAGTCATGAAAAGAATATAAGTTAAATTATATAAATCGAATGCTTTTGCTTCATATTCATCTTAGTCTGCTGAGAAAATTAATTTTTTGCTGATTTGAATGCTATTTGATTTTTTATTCATTTTGTGTAATGAACCAGTCTTTCTTACTTTACGTTTACTGCTTGTGTGCTGTGTAACATTAATAATAATAGATAATTTTGCAAATATTACCTATAACTTTTTAGATAGTCCTGTTTATTTGTGAAAATATTTAGGAAGTTGTTATATTTATAGCTTTCACACATATAATGTACAATGTCAGATCTATCTTACTTATGTAAAAGTATACAACTTAAGTTAGAAGAGATTCCACTTTTGATTTAAAAATGAAAAAGACAAATGGTGTGATTTCAATTTGTATTGGAAATTTCTAATTGATGCTTTGATTGGTTGCATAATAGCTGAAATTCATCTAAAAAATATATGACAAATCCTTATTAAAAATATTATTATTTATATCTTAATTCTTCAAAAATCTTCTAATTATATATATATATATATATATATATGCATACCCGTATTATGATTCATGGCAAAGAGTTATAGCATCCAATAATCATGCTTAAAACCTAAAATTTAAATTTAAGCCAAACAATAGATGATAAATAACAAACCTAACTGACAATCTGCCTGGCCACTATCCTGAGTAATACTTTTTTTATAGTTACTCTTTAAGGGATGGTTATGGAACAGGTTTTAGATATATTGTGCATATACATATTTGTATATGTATTTGGTCACTTGAAAATGGAGTTTGTTTGCTCTAAAGATTCGTTTAACAGCTGATACTGAGATCAAACTGAAAAAATAAACTTTTAATCAACATTATTATTGCTTTTTAACTTATTTTTAGAAAATATAATTATAGCAACGATTGTACAAAATTTATTATTATAAAGAAGTGTTTCAGATGTATAACAGTTTATTTATTTAAGAGTGTAATCTGATGTTTCTGTTTGAAAATTGTATGTAACAATATAAAATAATATTTTAAGTATATAAGTTTCCTTGAATAATTGCAATACAAATTTTATTTTTGTCAAGAGTAAAAAAGAAGACTATTATGAAGATAGCAACCATAGAAGTTTAACATCTTCACCAATGGTGAATATTCATATATATTGCTTATAATAACTTCTCTCATATACACTTTAATGCAAAAAAATATTTAATAAAACTTCTATATTTTCCTGACAGTTTCGACTTTCCAGTTTTCATCAGAGCTTCTCAAATTTATTCAGCCTTTTAAAAGAGTAAAAAAAAAGGTAGATGAGATTTGAGAAGCTCTCGTGAAGACTGCTGGACAGTTGAAACTGTCAGGAAAATAAAGAAATTTTGTTAAAAAAGTGTTTGCATTAAAGTGTATACTAGAGAAGTTATTATAAGCAATATATATGAATATATGAAGAAATGTAAAGAAAGTAAAGGAGAAGAATAAGAGTATATACTTCTAATGGTGAATGTTATACGTTTTTTTTTTCATTTTGTCGTCAAATCTGGTATTTACCTTATCAATTACTTTCAGCGAATTATAAATAGACATTTGCTATTACCATTATTCATATTTAATCAGAGATGATTAAATGTGAGCCACTTATTCAAAAGAAAAATACTAAATCTAATAGCGACTGAAGAGACGAACTTGAGTTTTAGCGTGTAGATATGTACATGGCTTAAAATTATTTTTTCAATAGTTTTTGTCTGAAAGCAGACTCAGCCATAAATACAATTGAATATTATGAATTGATCAAACACTTGAGCTACATCATACACTAAAGTTATGATGATTAAAGCTTCATCATGGAATAATAATAAGGTTGCTTATATATATCATTATATATAGTTTTTGTAAATATATATATATATATATTGATTTGAATATTAAATATATATATTATTTATAAATCTATATCAGATCATCCTTAATACTTATGAAATTTTTTTTTGTTTTTTTATCTTAAGAAATGAGTAATTCTTAAATTAGTAGAAATAAAAAAAGATTTATTCCGTTATTGTTGTGGAATCATCCATTTAATTAATAAACGCTTCAAAATTAACAAAAGACTATAGTTTTTATTGAATGTAATTTGTACAAAAATATCAGAATTTTATTATTTTAATAATTTCACTAGATTTTGTTAATAAATTACGCTGTTGGAAATTATATTGTCAAATGTTCTTATTAAAGTGTGATATGCTTTTTCTATTTCTTTTTTTTAATTATTGTTTAAAAATAAACTTGCTTTTCTTTTACCAGCAAACTATATTTTTTATGTACATGACGAACTCAGATTTGTCATAGCAACCAACAATATAGATCAAGTGCACATGCTGTTGAGATTTTAAAAGCTATTGCTACAATAATATATATATATATATTATTAATTAAATCTTTACTTTTTTATGTAATATTTATAATATCACTTTAAATTTTCCGTTTAAAAGATATAGCACATATCTAGGCTTTAAAAAATGGTAACAGAAACAACATTTAATAGCAGTTAGCCAAAGCTTAATGCACAGTTGCATTTATTACATAAGCTTTAAGAATGAACTCTGATTTTTAGACTTTCAATTTGAAATAAGTATGTTATTTATGAATTCTATTACTATGTGGATGAGAAAGTTATTTAAAGGTCATTTTATCACTATATATATATATAATAAATAAAATATCCGTTAATTAAAAACAATATTGTAATTATAATTGAAATAATATTTTTAACGGTTTACAAACAATTACAAATAATCTTTAAATCCACAGAAGTACTTTCGGTTACTTTCTAACCTGCCTCAACTGCCATTAAATTCAAGTCGATTTATTAAATGCGTTTTATTCCTGTTTATAAAAATTGCCTCTTTAATTTTTCTTTTACTATGGTTTCTCTCTTCATGAAGAATTTTAACATTTTCAAAATTAAATTTAAATTTATATTTACATGTTTTTTCATGATCGAAGAAAACTGAAGAAGATATTAAATCACCATTATTTTTATTTTTTACACGCTTATATAACAATTCGTGTTCCTTCAATCTTTTCTCAATGTTGCACCTAGATTCACCTATATATGATAGCATACAATGAATTTAATGGCAGTTGAGGCAGGTTAGAAAGTAACCGAAAGTACTTCTGCGGATTTAAAGATTATTTGTAATTGTTTGTAAACCGTTAAAAATATTATTTCAATTATATATATATATATGACAGATATACTATTGTCCATTTTCACAGGTTTAAAGTTTGTCTTTAAATTATAATAAAAATAAAAATATTCTATTTAAATGACAAGTTTAATTTTTAGAAGACTCATCATATATATATATATATATACTAAAAATTATTCTTCATGTATAAAGTGTGATAACAGAGTAGTTAAAGTTCAAAAAACATTAATCACAAAAATCTATTTGCCAAGTATTTTCGGAACTGTGTACCAGAATCATGGTGACATATTGGACATGAATGATTAATATTCCAGTGCATGCTCAGTTGAACACTAGTGTTAAGCTAACTGATTGATTGATTTGAGGCAGATAGAAAAAGGAATGTTGAAAGATATATTGATGACTTGATAGATGTGGGATACAAGAAAACTATATTACACAGGCAATTCAGATTGTTTTATAATAATGTGAAGTTTAAACATAAAGTGGATGTAAATATTAAAACAGTCAAAAAGTGTTTTTCTTTAGTTTATGTGCCATCTATAAGTATGAAATTAAAAAATATAATTGGTAAAAATTATAATATAAGATTCTGATCATCTTTGTGTTTAATTAGACTAATAAATAATTCAAAGATAGTGTGGAAGAAATGAATAGGTATAAAGTGGTTTATTCCATTGTCTGCAAAGGAATTGGTTGTAATGCTATCTATTATGGTGAAACAAATGGCAATTGCCACAGCATGTTTATCAGTATAAAAAACCTAAAAGTGATTCACAGGTTAATTCTGCTTTTTCAAATCATGAAAGTAGTTGTGGACATGACTTTTATCTTCAAAATATCACTACTGTGTGCAATGAATCAAATGATAGAAAGATGAAGTTGAAAGAGGCTTGTTTTATTACCATGTCTAAAAATATTATTAGCATAACACTAGTGTTTCACTGAGAATGCACTGGAATATTAACCATTCAGTTCCATTATGTCACCATGATTCTATATATATGATACTGAAAGCACTTGGCAAATAGTATTTTGTGATTAATGTTTTTTTGAATTTTAGCTACTCTGTTTATCACACTTTATAAGTGAAGAATAAGTGTCATCACCTGACAGTGTTTTTGTATTGTTTATACTAATACTGTCAGTTTTAACCTTGTTTATTGTTTTTTGTAACATTTTTTTCAATTATATTTTTTATATTAGTTTTTTAACTTTTAATCAAGATTTTTTTTGTTCTTTTTTATCTAAAAATTGATTATTGTATAAGATAATTCTATCTATAAAATTGACAGTTTTTCATGACTCCATTTTTTAGTTTTAGCTCATATATATATATATATATATATTGTACCAGTCGAAAAACCCACCAAAAAGAGCAAGTGGGATCCAAACTCAGGCAGTTCAAACTGAATTCAAACCCAACTTAACAGCTCTGATTAGTAGAAATCTAAATCGATGGCACAGTGATATGCACCAAGAAACTAGCTCAATGAGGCCCCTGAACTGACATTAATATCTGATAATAAACTGACTAAAATAATTTTAAATCGAATCATATGTATATGTTCGGGTTGCCAGCACAGACAGTGAGTATTAACATTAAAATAATTATGAAAGAACTAAGAAACCAAGTGTGTTTAGAAAATATTTAATAATAATAATTTGTTTGGTTTGAATTTTAAATAAAGATTAAATTAATTAATTCTAGTCCTTAAACAAAGTTTATAGTTATAAAACGAGTGGCAGTCCTTATTATATGCCAATGAATATTATGCAATATTTGAAAGTCTATGTCTATGCCCCCAACAAGAAATAAAAGGCAGATAAAGGTATTCATTAGTAAAGGAAATTATTACTCTAATTTTATATAAAAGAATGTGATATTTATTTTCACATTCGCAAATCCATTCATGAAGAGCATTTTAGGGCATAACTTTAATCCTTATTAGAAAACTTATTTTGAGATATAACAGAGAATTTGTTGGACTTTAATTTAAATCACTTCATCACGAATTACGAGCATCAGAGCAGACTTTACCAGAACAGAGAGGCAACGGTGCTGACGAATTATGAGCTATAAAGTGAAATTGAAAGACGATAGCTAGTCGATAACAAAGTCCTATGGCAGCTTGCATCTGACAAGTCTTTTGCCCTTTGACTAATATGAACAGGAGAGGAAGTGCTTTCTTCCTGGATAATTTAAAATAACAGAAATATTATCACCGACCAGCCTAACGGAGCAGAAGATTGCCCTACATCAGCAACGTTCGAAGATGATGACTTGATAGTCATCATTTGAATACTAAAACCCATATAGAATGCTCTACATGATGACTTGATCAATTAATTAAAGTCAAATGAGCTTTTAACAAAAACTATTTTAAAGTATTTGTAAATCATATTAATTATGCGCCATCATTGTGCCCTTCCTGAATCTTAATAGCGAGTAACAGAAATTTGAATTAGAATATATTTGATTCCTTTATCGGCCCTTTTGCAATAAAAACATTTTAAGATTATATATTAATAAATAAATATTAGTGAAATGAGAAAATAGTGGTGGCATAGATTAGAAATGGAGCTAATAATTTATTATTAGCCAATTATAAAAATAACACACATTTAATAATTTCTTTCGACTCGATGATTGATAGAACTGTATAAATCTAGTTCTAATGGGTGAGAATTATTATCAGATTTAATATTATATTTTCTACGTAAGGCAAATAGAACAAAGGAGTTTATTGAGTCAAAAGATTATTGGCATATAATTAAAATAACAACATTAATAAATTACATATATATATATATATATATATATAATAAATGAACCACCAAGTAAGAAAAGAGAAAGTTTAAAGACTAGAGGTTGAGAGAACTACGATATAAATTTACAGTAGCATGAATAAAAGGTTTTATAAAGATTGTTACATTAAAGAATAAAAGAGCTCTAAAAGGAAGTGTAAAGTAAAGTTTGAAACTGGCCAGAAAGTTTAAGGTTAATTAAGGAAACATATTACCCATTTTTTCTGGGGCTGGTTCTTAGTTTACACGTCCGGGTTGGTAAAAACATAGGCATGTATTTAGTCGATTACTAGAACAGCATTTTAGTGGCTTTTCATAATTTTAGCAGCATGATTGGTCTGGAAAAGATTCAGCAGCACCATTGAAGATTTTTAGGGGACTTCAGGAACAATAGCCAGATTCCTGACATTTAGCCCCTTACCATGATAGGAACACTTTTTGAATTCATGATTTTGAACAGAACATAATTCACTGGCACTTTTCTGAAACAAAGATGGCTCTTTTTTAATTTTAAACTTTTCAGAGCTATATATGTTGTCCTCTGATGCCTTCAGGCTAGCGCTTCTTTCATTATCAATGTTTTTAGATTTGCTGGTTGTTTTTAGATACATTCCCTCGATAAGGCTTTCAAACTCATTAACTTGAATTCATTTTCTAATTAGAAAATGAATTCTTAAAATCAGAAAATGATTTTAATTAGGAAATCCTTATCTTTTTTTCTAATTAATAAAACTTTGTTTTTGGAAAGGGAAAATCTGAAAGCTTATCAAAAGAATGTAGCTTTTAATCAATAAAACTTTAGAAAATTATTTAAAAATTAAGTCAAACATTTCCGACGCAATGAAACTTTCGAACAATTATATATATTTAAAATTTACAAATATATACACACAATCCACACAGTTATATAAATTCATGAATAATTCTATCATGAATTTATTAATAGAATTGATCCATTTAAATCTGAAACTAATTAACTTTAATACGCATTTATGAAATAAGTTATTCTTTATGGAAATTAGCGTGGATTGAACGTATAAAGCCCCATTGCATCAGAAATTTAAGGTTAGTACTAGGGTTTGAAGTGGGCTTATGGCTAGATGTCATGAAGCTAGGATCGAACTCAGATCCAACTGCTTCATTTCATTTCACTTCAAAAAAAATAACGAAAAAAAAATCTCTTTACGTAATACAGTCGCACAAGTGTACTCAACTAGTTGGTAGACTCTGGGAGAACAGCATGAGCATGAATAGATATCATCTGTACAAACAACAAAATTATACATGTCTCATTGTGATCATTTTTTTAATATTATCTAGCTTATATAAATAGGTCCGTTGATCAAGTCTCATTTTCCCTATGGTTGTGTCAGTCGTTCATCTGTATATATGTACCTGTCTTTTCATTTAATGTTTATACTATTGTTTCCCTGGATCAGGTGGCACTCATGGTTTTAACTGTCTGGCATTGTAAACCCCATGGAGTCCCTTTCCCTTTAGCAAAAATGCATTGTCATGGCAATCCTTTATTATTTCATATGGCCTCTTTAATTTTATGTTTTTCACTACACCTTTCAAATTGAATAATTTTTATATCTCTATTATTAAATTTAAAACCATAATTACATGTTTTATTATGATCAAATATAATTGATGGAGTATTCATATTTACCAAAGATATATTTTTGTTCTGTACACATATATATATAATATCTTCGGTAAATATAAATACTCCATCAATTATATTTGATCATAATAAAACATGTAATTATGGTTTTAAATTTAATAATAGAGATATAAAAATTATTCAAATTGAAAGGTGTAGTGAAAAATGTAAAATTAAAGAGGCAATGATGATATCTAGGAATAGAGGTGGTTTAATGAATAAACAATCGGCTAATATAAAAACAACAGAATTGTGGGAAATTTGAATAGATTGAATGATGGGTAATGCAAGTTTTTATTTTTTGTACGTTTGTATTAACAGTTGATAAAGATTGTCAGTGAAACTATTGAAAGTATTTCTGGTAAAGAATATATTATTTAATTTTGAATACTGTGTTAAATATATTTGTTTGAATTATTATTATATGATTTAAAAATACAGACATCTAATGGTTGTAGTTATATATATATATTATATGATTTAAAAATACAGACATTTAATGGTTGTAGTTATATATATATATATAATCAATCTAAATAAGATTGAAACAAACGATTAATTATTTAATAATTTAATTATTTAATAATTAAATAATTGTAAATATAATTAGTTGTTTGTTCCAATCTTATTTGGATTGATTGTTATATTAAGTAAATGTGTACTTGTTCACAATTTTGAATGATAATACATCAAAACAATTGTGATTTTGTGATAAAAAGTTTATTTTCAAAATAAAATCGAAATTTAGAAATGGCAGTAGTTTTAATGTATATATAAAGTTATATCACTTTAATTTAGTATAGCAAAATATTTCCAAAATATTGTTCCTCTTTATGAAAAAGTTGGTTTATGAAAATCGTATTACTTTTCTATTGCTTATTCTCCATTATATATCATACCATTTACAACTTTCTCCATTCTGTATAAAACATAGAACATAAATGTTTATAATTGTTTATTCTCAAAATATCACTAGAAAAATAATTTTCTTGAAGTATTATTTTTAGTTAGACTGTTTTGCAAAAGTGTACGAAAAACATCTCCATTTTTATTAATAATTTTTTGCTATTTAAAAATGCAAAATTAAATGTAAACATACAATGAATTTCATTTTCTTTTTGTTAAATTAATTTTTTTAATCACACCAGATTTTTATTAATACACAAGCTTTTAATGATTTTTAAACATCACTTTATTAAAAAAATAGTGCAATTTTTATTACAGTTCCGTATTTGAATTTCTGCACTTACCAAAAAAATTACTTGTGACTTTCTAATTTAACTACCAAAACATGATTTGTTAAATAAATAAAACTCTTTTTTTCTTTTTTCAAAATAATCCTTTAATTCCAGTAAGTAGAAATGTTTTCATCTAACATAACATACTCTTTAATAATCTTGATTAATTTATGAATCAATTTATATACATGTTTTTGTAATCTATGAGGAGTTTCTGAAAAACACCCAGAATCATTCTCGGGTAGGTACACCCATAGGAGTACATGAAACTGGTTTTAGGTGCCTCTTATGGGACCCTTCTGCATCAGTCTGCTGATTGGAATAATCGAGTATACTCATGGTAACATATAGAACATTTTTTTATTAAATGCATCTCATTCATTCATCAATTTTTGTAATGGCTGAAAAATTAAAACAAATTAAATTTTGTTTTTACTTAGTAAAATAGCAGGGGAAACAGTTATAAAGCTTTAAACATGATGAAAACTTAAGGTTATTAGTGATTTAATAAAAAAATTAAATTGACCAAATCGTAAAAAAGTGTGCCAGTGAAGTCCAGTGTCAAAACGATATTGATTTATTTTTTGACACAAACAGCATTATTTACTCAGAATTCATTTATAATTGTCAGGAATTTTATTTACAAGTTCTAAAACATTTGCGTGATGTGATGAAATGAAAATATTCCTATTTGTGGAAATGGGAAGTGGTATCTTCATACTTGTAAGCTCACAAAGACTTAAGTGTGGAAAACTTTTTAACAAAAACAACATGATCCATCTTATCAACTCATAACATTTGCTTAATCTCACTCTGTGTGACTTAATTTTATTTCCCTGAATCAAAAAATGACTCAAAGTAAAATCATTTTGCAATGTGGAAGAAATGTAGAAAAAAGTAATGGAAGCATTAAAAGGCACTTTGCAAGAGTTTTAGGACTGCTTTGAAAAGTCACTTAGATCAGTGTATTGCATCAAATGGACATTGCATTGTAGAAGATTCAAATTATAATACCTAAAAATAAATACACTATTTTTATTACAAAATTGTGATTTTTGAGAGTACCTCCTCTCCCTATGCATGCATAGGTTACATATTTGAATATAAATGGGTTTTTTTTTAATAAACATGTTTTCTAAACAAAATAATGGTATCAAATATGCTAAATGGAAGTGTTTATAAGTTAATATTATTTTATTTGCAATGGTAACCAATTACAAGCAAACATCAGAGACCTTTTCAAATTTTTTATTGGTTGTATTTTTTAATATAGTCTTTATCTCAACTCCACAATATCACAACTATCTCCCAGCATAAAAATTTATACTACTCTTTCTCACTATTCTCTTTTTAAAACAAGCAAAATTCTTTATACAGTAGTGGCACTCAGTGCAATCCAGAGTAATCAAGGGATTCCAGAAGGCTTGTGCATAAAGTCCCTATATAGTGCCTATTCATCCAATATCCCCAGACTAGTTTCTGGCTTGTGGCCTTTGTCAGTGAGGAGCCTTGGATATGAGAGCACTGCACTTTTTGAGTGGTACTACTGTATGGAGAGTTTTGCCTGTTTCAATAACAGTTATGAGCAAGCATAAGAAATGGTGATCATGTGATATTCTCTCTTTGTTTATGAAAGGTTTTTAAAACAAGGTTTTGAAATCTTCTGCATTTACCCCAATGTATGACTTATGTATACAGGCAATACAATTGTCATCTGGAAACATAGTAAAAAAAGTTCATTGATTTTTTTTTCAGTTACCTATAAACTTTATACCAAATGTTAAGTTCCCTTTAAACTTTGGGATAGATGGAAAAATTTCATTTTCAGATGTACTAATAATAAGTTAAACTGGTTGGAGAATTACCTCATTCTATATATAGAAAATTTTTATATACAAGTGTTATAAACTAAATAATCTATCTAAATATGATTGATAATTATATTTTAATATTTAAAAAACCAATTTCATCTCCATTGAGACCATATCCAGATATTTAATTTTACAAATCACATAACCAACCAATTATATCCATTCCATCTACTGGACATTATTTATATTAAATTGTACTGTAAATCATATACTTATTCATTATAATCAAATAAAGAAACAAATTTGAACATCATACATATACACGCAATTTACATAATTTAATGAGTTAAATAAAAACATAAATTAAAATATTAAGATATTATTTTAAGAAAAAGAATAATGAATGAAATAATTGTTGAACATTATATTAAGGTTCCAAGGTCATATCAATCATAGTGCCAAAAGATAGAAGTTTTAAAAGGATTTAAATTAAATAATGATAGAATAATTTTAGATTTAAAAAAAAGGAATGTACAGAAATTAAAGATGAAAAATGATTATGTAAAAATAGGTTAAAAAAAGAAAGCAATTAGAATGATTTTTGGTAAAAAGATAGATAAAAAAGTGAGAATAGTAAAAATAAGTATAAATACAGTAAATGGAAGTCTATTGAATATTCAGATACAGGACATAAAATGAACTGTGAAGAAGATATAAAGGTTATAAAGTATGTAAAAGATCACCATAAGAGAATATATTATAAAACTTTATATATTCAGTAATTTAAAGTTGTACTTATAAATTTATTAAATGCACATTGATTACACGTTGACTATGTAAGTAATATTTACTGAGGCTGTAACCTCGAAAATATGTGTGTAAAATGCGATAATAGGGAGCTCTACAGGTGTTTTACCTCAAGTTTACACTATGGGAGAAAAGAGGGGAACCCTTCTTTACTTCAACCTACTTTCTATTTAAATAGGTGAAGCTGAAGCGATTAGATCTGTGAGCGTGAAGCTATTCAATACTTCACTGATTAAGTCCACATTTCTTATTACACATTAATACTCACGAAATCTTTCGATTTATAACGAGTCAATGGAAAGATTTTATAGTTAGAAATCTATTACAGTAATTTAAAGTTGTACTTATAAATTTATTAAATGCACATTGATTATGTAAGTAATATTAACTGAGGCTGTAACCTCTAGAATATGCGTGTAAAATGTGATAGTAGGGACCTCTACAGGTGTTTAACTGCAAGCTTACACTATGGAAGAAAAGAGGAGAACCCTTTTTTACTTCAACCTACTTTCTATTTAAATAGGCGAAGCTGAAGCAATTAGATCTGCAAGAGTGAAGCTATTCAATACTTCACTGATTAAGTCCACATTTCTTATTACACATTAATACTCGCGAAATCTTTCAATTTACAACGAGTCAATGGAAAGATTTTCAGGAAAATTTGAATAAATATGTAAATATTGTTAAAGGTCCAGCAAAATTAGTGGGAAGGGCTTTGTTAATAAAATAGTTAGAAGATATAGGAAATTATTGTAAATATGTAAATAGTATTTAAAAAAGATAAAATATTCATTTATTTTAAATTGTAATTTTTTAAATTTATTGAATTAAACATTATAGGGGATTTGAACTCAGACTTTCAGATTTTCAATGGTATGGATGGCTGAAGAATTGGAGGTTGGAGAAGATTGAAACATGTTCATTAAAGTATAAAGATTTGCTATCTTAATATAAACTGAGCACTGATTATATATATATGTGTGTGTGTATGTGCGTGCGTGTGTGTGGTAGATGATAATCTGGACCAACTGATGAATGCTGGTTCAGCACAAAATAAGTTTATTGGTTATTATTTATTTTTTCTACATGTGTGTGGTCATGTGCATCAGTAATATAAGATAGTGTGGATATTTGAAGTTTGCTTGAAAGTCTGAGTTCAAGTCCTCTATATTTACAATTAAGTTCCAGGTATAAGAATGCCTGTATTTCAAATCCTAATTAAACGTTAGAAATTAGATGTATATGTAAGGTGTTAAAAAA
Organism: Epiperipatus broadwayi; assembly: GCA_028023455.1. NCBI lineage: Eukaryota > Metazoa > Onychophora > Udeonychophora > Euonychophora > Peripatidae > Epiperipatus > Epiperipatus broadwayi. Next base: position 4,156,915 of record JAQFVV010006278.1, on the reverse strand, counting down.
AATTAAATTTATTTATTTATTTGATTGTAATGTATAAGTATATGACAAAGTACAATTAATGTCAATAATGTCAAATAGATGTCGGGGATATAAGTTAGTTATGCGATTTGTATAATTAAATATCTTGAGAAGATCTTAATGGAGATGAACGCTGGTTCGATAAATATTAAAATATAATTATCAATAGTTGTTTATTTCAATCTTATTTAGACTATTTAGTCTATATATTCGTTACACATTGTGAATAAAAAATTATATTTAACTATTATATTTATTTACTAGTGCTATTTATATTATAACTCTCATCACATTCTTTTCAACTATTTTTCAATAATTTAGATAATTAATTTTTAGATTTTTAAATATATCAAATCATGATAACTTTTGTAATTAAATAAATGGAATAAAACCATTGATACCTGTGAATACAACAACTAATCTAATAACAAACTAAACCCACTGAAACAATATTCAGCATGCATAGTATTAATGCTATTTATACATAGGTAAACATTTTTTCTTCAAATCAAAGGACAATTCACTAATTGAAATTTAAAACTCCTTTGGCTTTGCTCATCTTCTTGGATTTGACTACTTCTTACATTGGATCAAACCAATAGAAGAGTGAATATACTGAAAAAATACCCTACAATATTGTAAAACAAAATTTGTTTTTCTTCTTTTGCTAATTACCCAATCAACACTAATATTTTAAATTTTGATAAAACAATAGTTTTTTTGAACCATAATCAATTGGAAAACAAAATTTTCAGAGAAATCATAAAGATATATAGAAGACCAAATTGTTTTTTTTTTAAAAAACATCAATTTTTAAATTGTTCTTTATTTCAAAGTTCCTTATTCATTTATAAAATTGCTGAATGATTATATATTAAATATTATTTTATCTTTTTTGCTTTTTCATTAGTTAGTTTAAAACAACTTTTTTGTTCTTTTTCAACTTATAAAATTACATCCATATTGTGTTTCGACTTCAACTATTGCTACATTGAAAAAGACAATAGTCATGTGTGAATTTTGAATTGTTGGTGATCCTTATATACATAAAATAAAATAAAGAACAGACTTATTTTATCAGTGAAAATATATCCTTATATATGTGAGTCTATCAGATAAAGATTGTGCGTAAATGAATAAGCATATATATGTAAGGAAGTAAAGTTATTTGTTTTTTTAAAAATTAAATCTATACACGCATGCGCGGAATGTGTCCTCAACATTTTATACATTAAGTTGCTGTGCAATCAAGATTTAATAATTAACTTTTATTAAAATCAATATTTAACAAAAGTATTGCATTTTTGATAAATACATTCATTCACTTACATAAATAAAACGTATTTATAATCAATGCTATCAAAGAAAAAGATATTTTTATGGATAAAGATAAAATATTGTCTCCAAAATAAATTTATTAAGAGCTCAATTTTCTTTAAATAATGCTTGTAGAGAACTAAATAAACTAATTATTAAAAAAGAATAATTATTGTTCAGAATATATAAGAAGTTCGAACACTGAAAACGTCAGAGTTGGATCCTCCCTCCCCTAGTCCACCGAAATTGAAAAACCTGTTTATCAAATAAGTATATTGGTGTCTTGCATTGGTGGTCGAGAGGTCAGCGCGACTGCCTTGCACTTGCAGGCAATTGCCCGGGTTGCAGGTTCGCGTCCCGGCTGGTGCTATGACATTTAAAAAAAAATAATAAGTATATTGGTAATTATTTATCTTTTCATCATATATGTGCTTGAGTGTATCAGTGTTATTAGGTAGAGTGGAGAGTGGTGGGTCATGTGAAAGTCTGTGCTCATATACCCTATGTATTACATATACAGACACAGGTATATAATAAGCCTGTGTTTCAGTTATTACATTTTAGAGATGTCTGCCCATCCTTGCATATGTATTATATGGATTATGTCCTGTACATGTGGGATTCAGATTGACCCTAGGTCAACATGGGTGTGACAAGAATATCAGCCTCAGGGTGGCCTTTGAGCATTCCATCATCAGATTTTCAATTCGATGGATGGTTGAAAAGTTGGAGTGTGTAGTAGATTGGAGCCTGTCCATTAAAGTATGAAGATTGTCTATCTTAATATATATCTGAGCACTTATAGTATATATGTGTGGGAGATGATAATCTGGACCAACTGATGATTGCTGGTTTAGCATAAAATACGTATATTGGTGATTATTTATCTTTTCAGCATATATGTGCTTGAGTGTATCAGTGTTATTAGATAGAGTGGAGAGCTGTGGGCTATGTGAAAGTCTGGGCTCATATACCGTATATATTATATTACAAATAGTCTCAAAGTATATAAAAATTGGTAGGGTTTGAAAGTAGTGTAAAAAGCTTATAGAATTTATTCTCATAGAGGAGACCATCTATAGAGAAAAAATCTTTCATTTTACATATAGACAATTGAATAAGGTGGGATATTCAAATAGTATATTAAAATGTAGCTATTCATTTTAGTTTTTAAATAAGCATTAAGAAGTTTCAGAGGATTTAAAGCAGATAAAAAAAACTGTAATCTTAATATAGTTAATTAAACATGAAAGTGAAGTAATTGTCTTAACACAAAAAAATCACTGTAAAAATGAATAGACGTTTTCAAGCATTGGTGGTTGAGAGGTCAGCAACAGTTGCTTTACAAGCAGTTGTCCCAGGATAGCCGGTTCACTTTCCGGATGATGCTATGACACATGAAAAAAAAATAATAGACATTGTTTATGATAAATGTGCTATGTTATGATAGACAAGCATTCCTTCACTCATATTGTTGTTTTTCTGCCCTGTGCGGTTTGATACAGTTGGTAGAGGGTCAACTTTGGGATCAGAAGTCTCAGAATCAATTATGGTAAGGTGTCTGGAATTGAGAGGTTCTGGGATTGATTCTGGCACTAATAAGTCTGACACTCAAACTTTTTATGAACTCCAAACAATTAAAATATGTCTTTTTTTGTTGCCATATGCTTTTTTATCGTTTTTTTCTGTATAAATTTTTTTAAAGTTAAAGCTTCTGCACCAACCAATCATATCATTGATTTATTTTACTTAGAATAATTGTGTAATTCAGGAACATTGCAATAAACTTTATGAAAACTAATAATACCCTATAATCAAAAAATATTGGTCTGCCTTGGAAATAAATAACTTTCAAGTTTGAGTTTGTGTTGAAAGTTTACAATCTTCATTTTTTTCCAACTAAACATATTCACTAATAAGTTAGAATAAAATCATCATGATTTGAGTTTATCAGCTTCATTCCAATGTAATGTTTTGCTACTTTATAATGCAAAACTGAATAAGCATAACTGCAATTATATTACTTTATAAAAATATTTATAATTTCCTGATAATTTAAGATAATTGTATGTTTACTTTTAAAGTTTTAATATAACAGGATTGACACTATATTTATTTATAACTTTAATAGGCTATTCTATAAACTTACAATGCTTTAAATTATCTAATAAATTCTTCTGTGGACATATAACTATGAATGTAATCATATCACAGAATACTCTTCTGCAATATAATTATAATCTTAAGCGTTACATATTCAAGCAGTAGTAAAAATTATTTATGTATAATTGAAAATTAATAAAATTCCGAATGTCTACGGCTAACGACAAAAGATTATAAGAATTTGAAATAATATTCTCTTTTTCTAATAAAATACAGAGAATCATTCATTTGATTAAGAGAACATTATACCCAGAAAATAGCATATCATTCATAAGTTCCAAACTATACTACTTTTTCAAAATTAAAACAAAAATTAAACTTTTGTTATTATTTTGCCATTATTAAACTAATAATTATTATATATGTATAATCCTTTTTTATCCTGATAATTTTCAATTCTTCATCTTTTCCGTATATTTTTATGATTTGGACCTCGAAATGTGAAAAAAAAATTATTTTAATAATAAAAGTGGATTTTCTCAAAAATGTATTAATTAACACTGTGACTATATCTTACTTGATTAATTAAAATGAAATTAACTTTCCAGTGAGTTATGTAAACATCAATCAATTATGAATAGTTAAATAGTGATTTCAGATTATTTATTCTATACATAAATTAAAATAATAGAAACATTTCACTCTCTGATTTACAACATCATCAATGAACTAAGTTTTTTTTTTTCCCATATGTCAAAGCATCTGCCGGGAAGCGAACCGCGACAACCGTCTGCAAGCAACGGCTTACTTGCAAGACGACTGCACTGAACTCTCGGCTGCCAACCCTTGACATCTGTTCATAGTTGATTGACATTAACATATCTGTTTTGATTACATACCGTTAAATTATGACTATTTATTATTACATTTGTTTAAACTTAATTAATTAACTAAACTACCAATTAATAATACTACCAAAAAAAAAAAAAAAAAAAAGAATCTTTTAGTATATATATATAAGGTTACATAACAACAAAACATTACACAAAGAAAAAAATTCCAAATCCACTAAAGAAATTAAAATATATTTATTTATTTTTTTCATAAAAAAAAAAAAAACATATGTTTTTTTCTCATGCAATTATTTACAAAAAAAAAAAAAGAAAAATACTTATTAATAGATAAATAAAAATTTTCAAATATTTTAATTTTTATTTGTACACTTAAAACTCCATTCCGCTGCAGATATTTTTGAGTAAACATTATATTAAACAGACATACATAAATAATATTATTCATCTAAGTTTAGTTCAGTAATAGATTTTTTATTAAACCAGTAATCATCAGTCATCTCTACACATATATGCAATAAGTGCTAAGATATATATTAAGATAGCCAATCTTCATACTTTAATGGACATACTTCTATCCACTCCACATTCCAACTCTTCAACTATTTATTCAATTAAAAATCTGATGATGGAATGCTCAAAGACCACCCTGCATCTTAAGATTCTTGTCACACCCATGTTGATCTAAAGTCATTCTGACCCCTCATATACAGGACATAATCCATTCAATACATATACAAGGGATAGGCAGACATCTCTAATATATAATAACTGAAATACAGGCTTATTATATACCTGCATGAATATATGAAATATATAGGGTATATGAGCACAGACTTTCACATTACCCACCACTCACTACTCAATCTCATATCACTGATGATCCTAAACACATATATGTTGAAAAAATAAATAATCACCAATATAGTATTTCATGCTAAACCAGCAATCATCAGTTGGTCCAGATTATCATCTCTACACATATATGCAATAAGTGCTCAAATATATATTAAGACAGCCAATCTTCATACTTTAATAGACAGGCTTCAATCCACTCCACACTCCAACTCTTCAATCATCCATCCAATTAAAAATGCTGGTGATGGAATGCTCAAAGGCCAACCTGAGGCTGAAATTCTTGTTATTAAGGTTTCTAATCAATCAAATCTTTCATATTTGGGATCAAGGTTTTCAATCATGTTACAAATCTTGAACTATTGCCATGTAAAAATCTACTGAAATCAATTCTCTCAGTGTACTATATTTTATCAAAATCTTTAATTTGAGATAAGGTAAATTAGAGACATGAAAAACTGAACATCCTGGAAATAATTCTTAAACTATAAACTAATACAATTAATTTGATTTTGCAGAGCAGGAATGTGAGTGAATGTTTTACCAATTGGTAGTATACATATGAAGATTAGAGAAGTGTTATAAATCTGAAAAGTTTTATTTGTAATAAATATCAGCCACATTTATTCCATTGATCCATTGATTATATACACATCCCTTACATTGTTATACTTTTGTTCCATTAGTTAATATAATGATTATTCCCAGTCCATTCATTAGAAAGTATCAATTTTGAGAAATCAATGAGTTAAAAAAAAAAAAGATTATGTATACTAAAACATTCCAGCTACTTTATTAAATTAGTTGTAATTAGATAAATACTTAGAAAGTCTAATTATCATTTCTACATTTTTTGACTCTTGGTTTTGTGCCTTTTCAAATGTTAAGTAACTATTTTAACTTTAACCAATTATTGCAGGTAGAATGCCATCTAGTGTTCAATGATGGAAGTGTTTCTGGTGAAATATCTGTATAGTGATAGAGATTGATGCACAAGATTTTCTACTGAGTGATAATTGAGATTTATAAGAAGTCATAAGTTTGAAAGATTTAATTGCTTATTAATATATGGTGTATGTTTACAGATAGAGGATATACTATCAACAGTAATTTGTTTGACCGTAGTTTACTTTCATTCCTTTTTTCTCGTTTTAATATCTAGTTAAGAACACTTGTTCACAAACCAAGAAATGGATGAATAGCTATGCTGAATATGAATTAACATTATTATTTTTTTTAAAAAACCTAATATTGCTTTGTATATTTATCATATATTTAAATAAAATATCTAGTTTAAAATATCCAGTTTTACTTAAGTTCGATCTTCAGATCATAAAAATAGTATGGAGAAGTGCTTGCAACTATATCACGAAATTCATTGTTGTTGGACTAAAAAAATCACTCTTTAACTCTAATTTTAACGCACATCGAAGTTTAGAAGTAAATAACATTAATTTAAAACAAGTATTGCTTAAATTAGCTTACCTTCAGTCATTCTTTTGTTAATAAATGTCAAATAAGTTAGCATTATATGAATGAAACTAAAAAAGTATTGTTCATGTTTTATTGATAAAGTTCTTCTACATCCAAACTCTAGGGTGTAATCAAATATTTGTAAGCATGCGGGTAAATATACAAATACATAAAAATTAGTATGTAATGTTAATACTTATACATTTACCAACTACAAAACAATACAGTGCCCGATATTAAATAATGCAAGCTGAGATTTGCTTTCCTACTCTGATAGCAATTTTAGAAATTTATTTTAAATCAAAAATGTGTTGATTGGTTGATTTACTCATGTAGTATAATGTAATTAAAGCTATTTTTATTGTTTAAATATTAAAAACTTTATACTTTTTTTTTTAATAATTGACCATATAAATGCACTTAATAAATACTTTTATCGCTATCTGGCTTATGTTTAATTTTTTATAATCATGCCATTTTATTTTTGTGTTATATATAATTAACTTTAGTTGAAATTCTAAAACATTTTTTATGTTTTTATATTATCAATAATTTATTCGACACGCAACTCATTTTTTTAAGTTACTGTAAACTATGGATTTATTTCGCTTTCAGATGTATTATTATTACAATCTATTATTTCTGTAGATGAACTTTTTTTTTTCAATTATTAAAATATGTGCGGAAATTCATTGATTTTCTAGTTGTTGTTTATTTCCTACATACTTAAGTTTTCAACTTTTTTTATATAAATTCATCGTCAAAGATTTTCGCATATATGTATGTAGAATATTCACAAACGTTATATGTATTCATAGTTTTGCGAAGAAGGTAGACATGGTAAAGCCTGGTCTTCAACATCCAATGGTTCTCTAACTTCTTATAAACTTTCCAAGCAATAAACAATTTGATTACTTCATATATATATATATATATATATATGATCACTAGATGGAGCTTTACCAATAGCTCCTAAACAAGCTTTTTGTTTACATAAACGCTGAGAGAGACAGAATTCAATATCTTGTTTAGGAGCTATTGTTAAAGCTCCATCTTGTGATCATTAATTGCAAGGTAGAGCAGGTTACGAAACTTATAACTTGTTTTATTTATATATATATAACCATTTTGAAGTAGAATGTAATTAACAATCTGACTTTTACTATTTTGTTTGCTCTCATCTCTAATTTGCACATTTTTGAATCACTATATATTATACCTTTGCAACTACAAGAAATGTACATAGTAATTAATAATTACATTCCACCACACGTCACATTTATATTGCAATTATACATCATTGTCAAAGCTCCGGATCATTTTTTTTTTATTATTTATCTATTTTGCAAGCAATATTCACTCCTTGTAAGCTGTATAGTTTCAACACATTGATTTCCTTCCATGTTATATATATATTAATGAAGTATTATTTTTGTATGTACACTTTTCTTAATCTGGTACCAAAAACACTATTTTTTTTTATTTTTATAATTTTATTATTAAATATCTAATATTGTGACCTGTTTTTATATAGGTCAACTGTAGGATTTTATAAATTAAACAAGAAATTAAAACAATGGAAATATTAAAATTAAAATTTATCATTACACTTATATGTGATTGTATTTGTAGAAGTAATGATAAAAATTTAATTTTAAAATTCTCAGTTTTAATTTGTTTACTCACTTTTTAGGATGTATATAATTTCAATATGCACATATATTAAATTTCTCAGTATGAATTGTACTTAAAGAAATTGAAGCGCTGGGAATTTAATAATAAAAACTATAAAATCAAAACACTGTTTTTAATAATTAAAAAAAAAAAACAGAAAAAATGTTATTGGGATATAATACTACATTGCAAATACACATTTTTAATACAAGATAATAATAATTTGCAGCAAGACACCACTAATACAATAATGAATAATATTTCTGTAATATAATTTTCACTATACCATTCTCAGGCAAAATAGGGAATGATCTCTATCTGCTTTTAACATCTTGTGGAGGGATGTAATCATAAATATATAACCAAAGACATGTAGGAAAGATCTATCATCCCCAAGACACACACTTCATGATGAACCAGTACTCATACGTGATAAACCAGTACTCATAAGTTGGTCCAGATCACAATCTCTTACACATCTCTTTATCATTGTTCAATATAAATATATATAGCAAATTACTATAATTTAATTGATAAGTGACAAAGGTATTGCCCTCAGAAATTTGACACAAATCACTTAATGAAAGTATATTAATAATTTTTATTAATCATTAAGTAGATTAGAAGTTATCTAATAATGAATGACTAATAAAAATTATCAATATACCACTAACACAAGTCTTAATAATGTGGGTAAATTTTTATCCACATTATATTTTATGAGATTGTAATTTACACACACAAAGAATTAAATAAGTAATAATTAACAGTTCTGAAGTGGAATGCATTTAATCAATCTGATTTTTACCATTTCTTTGCCCTCATCTCTACTTTGTATTTTATTAGATCATAATGTGCCTTATAAGGACGATGTAAAAATGCTTTTTCTTCCTAGTAGAGATCATTTTAATTCACATTATATCATCTCGTGAAACAATAAATCTCACACTGCAGGGAATATATGTGCAATAATTAATGATACAATAGTCTGGAACATTAATGGCGGTGGATAGTTGCATATAAATTTGATATGTTTGGTTGCTTATATTTATTTCTGTATTATATTAACTACTATATACATATGGATATTGCATATAAATTTGATATGTTTGGTTGCTTATATTTATTTTTGTATTATATGAACTACTACTACACTTATATATATATAATAATTTCAATGCTTATATTTTAATAAGAGAATCTAAAAATAGATCTACAAAAACAATAAAATATTTTTATATCATTGTTTAAGGCTATATATGTATAGAATTCTTTTTATCACGGAGTATAGAATTTTATCTCAATGTGTGAAATTTATTCAGCAGAAATTGAGTCGTAATTTTAATTTCTTTTTCTTTTTTTAATTTCAGATTCACTTCCATCATGCTATTAAAAAAATAATCCTCCACAGTGCTAAATATTTTCAATTTTATCACATTGGTTAGGATAATGGTTTTTTTTTTTAAAAATAATAATTAGTTATCATATAAATGGTCAACTAAAATTTTAAATAAAATTATCTAAATATATACTAAATAAAAATTATTATAGAAAACGAAATTTATGCAGAAAACTCTCAGATGTATAGGGTTAATTTAGAAGTTAAAATTTATTGCTGTTGTTGTGTAGTTACAAAACTGATAGATTTAACAAAGAAAAAATAGGAAATATTACGATTAATTAAATATTTTTATATCATAAAGAGATGATTCCATTTGTGAAAAAAACAGCTTAATTAATCTTTATAAAATCAAAATATAATTTTAAAAAAAAATGCAAATATTTGAAAAAGTAAAATAGAGATAATAATAAGCTTACTAAAATAGTTAGAATCAACAATCTTGATCGAAAGAAAGCGCAGTAGTAGGATGACAAATTCTAGACCTTAAAATCCATGGATCGCCACCTAGCACTGTCATTTCCTGTCTAAAGCTGCCATTTCCGCTATTTGAACTTCTTATGAATTTCTGAACAATAAACCATTCGATTATTTTTAATGAAAATTAAAAGTTCTAATTAAAAATATGATTACTGTATGAAAATAATAACCTATATATTAGGAAATATTGGAAGAAAAAAAATCTATTTAAAAATCAGTATAATTGTTTATAAAACACCGAAACTGAACTTGTTTACTAATCATTAGGAAATTCGAGCTCAAAAGAAGTTTAATTTATATCTGATATTTGCCAATATCCTGATCTGCTCAAGAATTAATACTTACACACACGGAGCGCGCGTATGTAGGAAATGAAACAGCCTTAAATAAATAGTCTTCTGTTTAGCAAAAAAAAATTTAGATCTTTTAAGAAGAAAAATAAAGATGAAAATAATATTCACCAAGCTAAATAATATCAAGACATAAAGGGTTTTGTGCTTTTATTCTTTCTAGCAATTAGTGCTCCCAAATACCAACTAATAATTAGATAGATATCTATAAAGTAGTTATATAAAGAAAAATACTTCTAAGATTATTCAGAAATTTACAATTAATTTTAAAAAATATCAATGTTCACTCATTGAAAGTACTTGTGCTCTTCACTATAATATGAGGCCCTGTTTATAAATGGATGGATGGATGGATGGATGGATGGATGGATGGATGGATGGATGGATGGATGGATAGATGGATAGATAGATAGATAGATAGATAGATAGATAGATAGATAGATAGATAGATAGATAGATAGATAGATAGATAGATAGATAGGTAGGTAGATAGGTAGGTAGGTAGGTAGGTAGGTAGGTAGATAGATAGATAGATAGATAGATAGATAGATAGATAGATAGATAGATAGATATTGCTTCCATCTTTCTTTTTTCTTTTTTAAAGAAAATTACATTAAATTTTAAATTACAGATTTTCATATTTGTTTATTTCTTTTATTTTTTATCAATAATCTTTTAGTTTTTATTATTTCCATAAACCGTTGCCGATGTAAATTTGTACCATTTTTCGGCTTCAGAAATGGGTAACATTTTAATTAGAGTTAGGTGATATTTTACTGAATTATTTTTTAATCTGAATATAAAATCGACCTTTTTAGAAATACATTACCGTCAATAAGTTTGGAAGAAAAAAAATAGAATTTGAGTACATAGTTTTTATTTATCTATAAACTATTTTGCATATTAAAACGTTTCATATCTTTCTATTATTACCAGAAATAATGTAAATTGATTTCCGACTTATTTTACTGTTGGAATAATTTTAAATTCACTTTTGATATATTTTTTATATATGATTATATGAGTAATTACTTTTTAAAAATATCGGCATCTATTTTGTAATCAATTTATCAAATATAAAAGATTACTATTGTAACAATTTGGTTAATATTCTAAGAAGAAAAAAATAATCAATAATCAGAAGTATGGACCCTAGAGCTAATTTATCTTATAAAAAAATGAAATTAGTAAACATTTTTTTTTTTTTCATTTATAAAGGATCTATTTATGTACATTAGAAAAGAAGATCCCAGTATATCATTTTTTGCTGCTATTAATTAATTAGGATGCTTCCAGTAACATCAAGAACTGTTATGTAACTGATAATATCAACTGTTTTTATTAGTGATTTCGACATAAATTAATTGCATAAGTTATCTGCATACTACTATTTGAAATATGGTATTCCAGAAGATTTAGAATATTTTATGTACATATTATATTGGTATTTAGAACCTTCAGAATTCGGTTAAAATATCATAATCAGATATATTGAATCACATTTATATTTTGAACAATACCAAATGTAAAGATAGGTCATAATTCAACACCCTTTACAGCATGGTATTTACCACTAGTTATGATAAACTGAATCGTATTTTCAAAATATCATACTACCTTATTTTTATAATTAGAATATCCTTATCATTCACATTTAATCTAGGTTATTCCAGAAACTTTATATATATATATTCTGTTGGCGTGGTTTTATGCTAGCATCTTCATATTGCATTGGTTGCAAATATATATCTGGAAGCTGACATTGGGTTGGCTACGAACTTTTAGTCTGAGACTGAATGAATGTTTTGATAAGTTTTAAGTGAAAAAAAAATCTATGTAGACTATCTATGCTCGTCATGCTAAAGTAAAATATAATTTAAATATCCATCTGTGCGATCTATTTAAAATAGTAATTTAAATTTAAAAAAAAATATTAATGTTAAAATCTAAAAATAAATTTAATCTTCAATTTTAAATGTGCGTTAATAAAGGGCATCTGTCAGACTAAGGAATCATATATATAATTTTTTTTATTTTAAAGAGTGCTACTTATGGGGGAAAGTGGTCTTTCTGCCGTCTTATAAATCCCTGTCCATAGAGCTAGAAGGGGTCAATGGCGCAGGAAATACATCTGCCACCATTTCAACGATATGACTGCCTCTTTAGGGTCATGCATTCAGTTGGGCACGTTGCCCTGTATGCTAAACACGCTTCACATTACATTAATATAAACACCCATATATCCTTCCACAAGCATTGCTCTAACTACGAAACAAATAGCCTGACACTAAAATCCTTTAAATTAAACATAAACGAATTTAAACAGTTATTACTCTTTATCCATGCAGCTATCTACACCTAACTTTAATTTAATACATTTTATTTAACAGATAGAAATAAATAACCTAGTTAAACACAAACATAAATAATTAAATTAAAAAAATGGAAATGATTGAAATAGCAAACGTATATAAAACAAATATTTATAATTGATTTAGAGTTCTATTCTTGGTCAGATAAGAGTACATTCATTTATATTACTATTTTTTTTGGATTGATTACTTATTGATGTTATACGGTAATTATTTAAAAGAAAGTTCAATTGGCAAAAGTTTATACTTTACAGATTCTGAGTTCCATCTTCGTGATCACTTATATAGATTGTTTGTTCTTCCTTTTTAAAAATGAAGCCGCCACTTGCCATTCCTTTTTGGTCTATTGCAGACTTCCACATCGTGAAAATCTGCAATATAGCTAGTTATAACGACATATTCATAGTCAGCTCTCAATAACAATTATAATAATAATTTGGCTTTTATATTTTTATTAGTCTCTTATCATTAGATCTTGAGATTCAATGAGCAAGATGTCACTAATCCATTCGTGTTTCAGTTATGGTCCGTGCTGTCATTTTCGTGTTTGGATTGGTCATTTAATTCCTTTGTATTCTCTTATCTGACCATTTAATTTATTTTACATGCCTCACGAGGTAGTTTGCTTTTGAACAATCATTTAATTAATAAGACAATCATTTCCATTTTCTAAGACTATAGAAATCAACATTATTTCTATTTTTAAAATATCAATCTTTATATCTTTACTTTTTACAAAAAAAATTACTTTCAAATATTTTTATTTTTTAAAAGTTTTTAAAGTTGTCCATCATGCGATCTAAATATATGTTAAACAGTTTTTAAATTAAGTTTTTTTTTCTTTTTAATAAATCAATTTTTATTTATGGTCTTTTATTTTAATTTTAAAATAATGTGACGGGATATTATATTCCGTTACAATATATATATAAAAGTCTCTTTGAACTTGCCAAAATAATAACCAAGATTCACCCAGCCCTTCAAACTCTAAAAAGTGTAGAGCAATTTGATGTGCTAACTATTATAGCTCATGCTCTTATAATAGTGAAGATTTTAAGGCTTATTTCAATGCAAGGAGACTTCTAATGATCAGCCACTAATTGTGTCCTTTCTAAAAAATATTCCAATATAGATAGATAGGAAGACTTTCAACTATCTTTTGTTACTAATTTTCAATCTAAAATAAAGTGTAAATTGTAAATGGAAATAAAAGAAATAAACCATTTCAATAGATTAGCCGGATTTATGTATCTTTTATATGTTAGTGAATTTGACATGCATGAAAATTAATTTATTTTATTCTTTCTATACTTGATAAGAACAAATGGCAATGTATAGTGATAGAAATAATGCAAAAATTTCTAAATCTTTTTAATAGAAACTATTACAAATATTCATTGAAAGAAACTGTTTACACAGCCAACTTACATTAGAAAAATATGAAGGTACCCTATGCTTTAATGAATTATTCTGAAATGAGTTTATTGGATTACTGATTTTAATATATATATATATATATATATATATATATATATATATATATATATATATATATATATATATATATATATATATATATATATAAACTGAAAGTGTTCAAAACTAAGCTGAAAATAATACATAAATACCACAATAAAACTTAAGATTACATCCAATTAAAATTGATAGTATTACACATACTAAGATTGATATTACAACAAAATAACAAACCATAGTTTTCCAACATCATCATTTTACAGTTTCAATATCAATCTTCAGTTGGTTAGAACAGAATGTTATACTAATTTTAACTGATTTCACTTTATCTGAAATTATTACCCATATAGTTGTAATGTAATGTATATAGTCTAGATTTGTGATTATTCTATACTTTGAAATCTATCTAGCTTTACATTCGATAAAGTGATTGGAGTTTTACATTCAATTGGTATCCAATCATTTCATTCACAGCCAGCTGAAGATTGTTGCTGATGCCATGAAAAGATAACATTATAGAACTTACTCTTGATTATTCTAACGTGTTGTCAAGCTTGGTAAGTTTAGTATTGGTAATTTTAATTGGCTGTGTCATTGTGATAATTTGTATATAGTAAACAACACCAAATTAGAATTAAGAAAATCTCCCAATTTTGATGTGACATGATATTTTTAATACAGTGTCCTGTATCAACAAAAGTGTGATGCGATACACAAAAAAATAAATCATTTCTCATTCATTTCTAAATTTTTATATCTTCTTCTTTTTGATGTTGTTAAATTTTGTTTATATATCTATTTAAAATTTGAGAAATAAATGAAATAAATTGTTTTCCTTTTGAGGAGTTGAGGCTGTGATACTGAAAGGAGTAGCACTAAGATATCATACCTCATATAAGATGGAGGGTTTCTCTTTATATATATATATATGTGTGTGTGTGTGTCTTGAATAGCCAATACAAGTTAAACTTATCAAATATTTTTAGCTCCAAAAAGCTTTATAACTGCAACCTATTCTATTCAATTTTTGATACACTTTTTTATTATATTATAGATACATATACATATATGTTTAGATGTTTTTAACATCATATATATATATATATTGTTTAAGATTTTAAAATCGTTTATATTATTTTTACTATATTATTTAACAAATATATAAAATACCCAAGTCTTTCTTATTAATGTACTCTTACAGATTATATATGCATGGTATTTATTTCACTCTTTTTCTTCAATTCGGTCTTTTAAAGTAAATAAATTTAAAGAATAATTACGTAAAATATTTTTAAATGAAGGGAATTATTGAAAAAATTTTAAAATATTGATTTTTATACTGATAACATTTTTATTTTTATTATTTTGAATTAAGCAGTACGTAATCACAAGAAACAAAGAAATTAAAGAATCAAATTTATATTTAAAATAAAGGAAGATAAAAAAAACTATACTCGTAATCTAATTGTAATTAAAATTAGAAGAGAAATAAATTAGACGATGTAAAATTATTATTTAATTGTTTTGCAAAATTTAAACGAAGCCTAAGAATTTTTAAAAAATAAAAATTCTATTTAATTACGATATTTTAATAATAATGATAATAATAATAATAAAATTCAACGTCAGCATTAATGGATTCCTTATCACATAGTTATTTAACAAGAATATCTTCGTATCTGACATCCTATACCTATTTAAAATTGATATCTTATAAGGGGGAAATGTCATAGTAATTAAACATGCGTTATTAATTTTTGAATATATTCCTTAAATATTCTTTCGCTGTAATTATTTTCATATAAATTCTAATATAAGAAGGATTCAACTAGTCTTTATAATTATGCTCATTTTTTTAGCAACTCTTCAGTTCTAAAGAATAATAATCTTTCAAAGTAGAGCTAAAACTAGAAATCTAATCCTCTCGATATTACTGTATGTATTTGCTTTTAGAATTGGAAATATAAAGATAACCGGTGTTTATTTTAACGCAGTGGTATATGTCACTACTATATATATAAATAAATATAAAAAAGCTTAAAACATTTTATCAAAAATAAAATCCTCTGAAACATGTTCAATTATAAAGCTAATTGATTCTCTTCAATACCCGAGTTTGTTAAAGACATTCATTAGAGTCAATAATGGTTTTAAAAGACGAGAAAACTGTTTTCAATTATTTAAACAACTATGGGTTCTTGTCTCGTTTGACTATTTAAAATTTATGAAACATTCTTTTGCTCTATTTTAGACCATGTGATTTTTCTTCCGCGTTTCTCTTTTACTAACTATGTGATACCATGCCCAAATTGTTATAATAATTCGAAATAATAAGTTTAACAAATATTTATCTATATATGCATACATCTTACCTGAAAAGAAAAAAATAAATTGAATACAAAAAGAAATGTATCCGTATTGACGGTAAAGATTTTTTTAAAGAAAAAAGTTGCTATCCACGCAGGGCTAACATTTTAATGTAAGAAACGCGTTAATTGTAATCCATTCACGGTTGCGGTAGAAATAAGCTCAGAGATGTCCGCGGCTCTCTCCCGCTTAAATGCTGTTGTGAGTCGGCTCAGCATCAGGGATAAACAATCCATCGCTTATGTTCTAGTAAAAATTTTAAATTTTTCCAAAGACAGAATCACATATTTTAATAACGGATTATTTTGCGTACAAGTTGTTATTCATTTGGTAGCGCCTTTACTTTAATATCGTTTATTCTTTTCTCTTTTTTAAAATCATAATTAACAAAATCATTTATTGAATACTGAATGAAATGCTAAAGGGAGAAAAAGAAATGTAAGGTGTTTAATGTCTAAGTTATTGCGCCATCTAGTAATGATAAGTTTAATTTATAATTTATTTCTAGGCATCGGAATAAAAAGACTATAATGAAGTGATTGATAATTTATAATTACTTTTGGTTTAGTTTCAATAAGAAAAAATAAAAATTTATAATGCACTTTTTTTACTTATAAATTAATTAATTTATACGTCTACATGCTTTTTACCACCATATCTTATTTACGGTATTTAGCATTTTTAACTGAGAAAAAGTAACAAAAATATGAGTTGTTGTAAATAATAAAATTAATTTTGAACTACATTCTTTTTGAAGTCTTATAATAAGCAAAGATATTGGTTCATGGCTGCAGAAAGGAGTTTGCTATTAACTGAAAGGAGACCCTTTGATTCCTCTTGGAGGCCTTAAAGGAACCGAGCAGGGCAAATTCCTAGTGTCCACTCCATACGTTCTTGTCGTTGCAGCTGTTATTACTATGTGATTATTCATATAGTATACGAACATGGATGGGCTGCTCACCAACACGCATTAACCAGCGTGGTGAGTTTATTGGCTTTTTACCTCTGAGTTTAGGATCAAGAAACACCATGGTCTTTCTTTTCAGTGCCTGATAAGGCAGAATGAATGTTTGTGTGAATGATAAATATTTTTCCATTACATATATACAATTATGACATACAAAAATAAAACATGGCCCTTATTCCCAGGAGGCTGTAAAGTCACCAACCAAGGCAAC
The DNA here is from genome assembly GCA_028023455.1 of Epiperipatus broadwayi. NCBI lineage: Eukaryota > Metazoa > Onychophora > Udeonychophora > Euonychophora > Peripatidae > Epiperipatus > Epiperipatus broadwayi. The sequence continues at coordinate 4,139,002 of JAQFVV010006278.1, read as the reverse complement.
GGTTGGTGGCCAAAGGCGGAGGGTGCTAAGAATCCCCTGATTGCAGACCCAGGCTGCCATTTGATGATGACTTTTTATTTAGGTACTTACAACTGCAGATCACTTTCAAGTGAAGGAATATTGCAAGAATTAGAAGAAGAACTGTCTTATATTAAATAGGACATTATTGGACTTTGTGAAGTTAGAAGAAAAGGTGAAGAAACAATTGATTTAAAAAGTGGACATATACTCTATTATAAAGGCACACATATTGGAAATACAAGTGGAGTAGGATTCATTATAAATAAAAAGTGGAAGAACAATATTGTGGAGATTGATGGTGTATCGGACAGAGTTGCAAGATTAGTTATACAACTTAATAGCAGATACCAAATGCAGATAATTCAGGTTTATGCCCCAACAAGTTCTCATAGTGATGAAGTAGTAGAATATTTTTATATGGATGTACAAAATTCTTTTGATCAGAGTAAACAACATTTTAAAATTGTTATGGGAGACTTTAATGCTAGAATTGGTAGACACATGGAAGATGAAATTGCTGTAGGTAATTTTGGTTATGGTAATAGAAATGAGAGAGGACATAGACTTGTGGAGTTTGCAGAAAAAGAAAAACTTTATATTATGAATTCATTTTTTGAGAAAAATGTTAAAAGAAATTGGACATGGAAGCATCCAAATGAAGGAACAGCAGAATTGGATTATATTTTGACTAACAGTAAATACATATTTCAAGATTGTAATGTTCTTAATAAATTTAACACAGGAAGTGAGCATCGATTAGTAAGGTGTAAGTTACATGTTAATGTAAAACTAGAGAGACAAAAATTATTAAGAAAAACAATATTTACAGTTGATATTTCTAATCTTCAGAAACATTCTAATGAATTTAAATTAGAACTTACAAATAGGTTTCAAGTGTTAGGAGATTTTGAACATGATTCAGATTTGAATGAAATTAATATGAAAATAACTGATACACTTTTAAAAACTGCAACAAACATAGCTGGTAGAAAAAAGCAGCAATTGATTAATAAAATTTCTACTGAGACTAGAGAATTTATGAAGAAAAGAAGGAATATGAAGATATACAAAAGTGATGTATTAAAAAGAATTGAATATCTCGAATTTTGTAAAATGGTACGGAAAAGAGTTGAAAATGATATAAGAAAGTATAACTGTGAAATAGCAAGGAAAGCTGTAGAAGAAAATAAAAGTCTCAAAAATGTTAAACAATATTTTGGTATTGGTAAAAAATTTATATCTACAATAAGAAAAAAAGATGGAATTATTACTAAAAAGAGAGATGACATCATGAAATTGGTAGAAGATTTTTATCAAGAATTATATAGTAATAAAGAACAAGTACCTCCTATATCTATTACATCTTCCAAATTGCCCAGAATTTTATATGAAGAAATGAGACATGCAATTGAATGTATGAAAAAAGGAAAGGCTCCAGGAAATGATGGAATTATAATTGATATATTAAAAGAAGCAGGTGAAGAAATAGAACCAATTTTAGCAAAGTTATATACCAAATGTCTAAATGATAAAGATGTACTGGAAGATTGGAAGAATGCAGTAATAATATTAATATTTTAAAAAGGTGATAAAGAAGATATTAGAAATTACAGACCTATCAGCCTTTTATCAGTTTTATATAAAATTTTTACCAAGATAATTACAACTCATCTACAGAGAACTTTGGATTTCCACCAACCAAGAGAACAAGCTGGATTTAAAAGTGGTTTTAATACAATAGATCATATCCAGGTATTGAGAAAAGTCATAAAAAAGACAAATGAATATGAGTTGTCATTGTGTTTTGGATTTGTAGATTATGAAAAGGCATTCGATTCTATACACATTTCTTCAGTGATTAAAGCATTGGATCATCAAAGTATAGATCCAGGTTATTGTCATATTTTAAAAAATATTTATAAAAATGCAACAGCAACAATTAGATTACATAATGATACTGGAAAAATCAACATTGAGAAAGGTGTAAGACAAGGTGACTCCATATCACCAAAACTTTTTACAGCAGTGCTGCAAGAAGTAATTTGTGGATTGAAATGGGAAACTAAAGGAATGAAAGTAAATGGAGAGTATTTAAGTCATTTAGATTTTCAGATGATGTAGTTGTTTTTGCAAATAATGCTTCAGAGCTGCAGGAAATGTTGCAGGAGTTAGCAGATGAAAGTATAAAAGTAGGACTAAAGATAAATGTTAAAAAGACTAAAGTAATGTTTAATCGATTTGCTCAAAATATGAAAATAAAGATTGATTATGAAGAATTAGAAGAAGTTAACACTTACAAATACCTTGGTCAGATTATTAATACAGATGGAAACATAATGGAGGAAATTAATCATAGAATTAAACTTGGTTGGAGTGCTTTTGGTAAAAATAACTTGATACTAAAAGGAAATATGCCTATGTGTTTGAAAAGGATGTTTTTTAACAAATGTGTTTTACCAGTTCTTACTTATGGATCTGAGAGTTGGACACTTAATAGAAGAGCAATACAGAGACTTCAGACCACTCAAAGGAGTATGGAGAGATGTATGTTGGGAGTAACAAGAAGAGATCGAAAACGCAATGTATGGGTAAGACAACAAACAGGTGTTACTGATCTTATTGAAAAAATTAAAAGATTGAAATGGAGTTGGGCTGGACATATTGCTAGAAGAAATGATAATAGATGGACAATTGAAATTTTAAACTGGATTCTAAGAGATTGTAAAAGACCCAGAAAGAGACCACATGTGAGATGGATGGATGAAATAAGAAAATGTGCAGGGGTGTTGTGGAAAAGAGAAGCTAAAGATCAGAGAAGATGGATTAAACTTGAAGAGACCTTCATCCTGCAGTGGATTGATAATGGTTGATGATGATGATGATGATGATTGGTTTATAAGTCAATTATTTCTTTAGCTTTTCTGAAATTCTACTAAAAATAATTCTTAGGCTAGGTTTTTAATCTTATTTTGTTGTTGTTATTGTTGAAGAAAAATGTTTTAGAATTGTGTAGATCTATCAAATATATATATATATATTGTACCCTTACTTCTCGATGTATAATATAATTTGAAATACGACTAGCTTAATTAAATTATAATGCTCAGTTAAAATTTGCATGTTTATCTTTAATATACTTTTATATTATCATATTCTACTTAAATTTATCATTAATTATCAAATCAATATAATTCTATAGTATGTACTAATTAAATAAGTATTTTTAAAATCATGAGACTGTAAGTAAAGTTACAAAGTAATAAGTAGATTTACATTGAGTCAATATCTTCCAAACATTATCTCAATGGCATAAGAATACTATCACCTCCTTATTAACCTACTACTACCCTATAGCATTCTTATGGCTTTTAAATAAAAAAACTATCTTTAATAATAATAAAATAAATAAAGCTTAACTTTTAATTTTAAAATATAATTAAATAATCTCAGGTTCTTCTAATTATCTTAAAGTAATGATAACTATGTAAATAAGTATGATATGGGATTTATATCAAACTAAATACACCTAACTATTCTAATAATAAATAATACTAATCTTAGAGTATAACTAATCTTATCTATTTCTGTTATATCATCAATCATTAAATAAATAATCATATGTATATCTTTTATTTTCATAAGTATCTTAATTTTGGAATAGATCAAAATCTTACAATTAATAATCTGTGGCAATAAATAATATTGTACTCTTATAATGTGCATTATAATTACCTTATGACCATAATAATATTATATGTTAATGTCAACAATTCTTATAAAAATGATATCAGGAAATATGTGTTTATTTCTAAATAAATAATAATTCATATTGTGCAAAATGTTTGTTCAAATATCTGCTGTCAAAGCTGTGGTGCAAAATAATGAACTCGACACACTTTTAAAACAATTAAACAATTTATTTACATTAACTTTGATTAAGAATTATTTACAATATTTACAGTTCAAATTAGGAAAAAAAAAAATAAATAGAAAATAATACAGATGTTTACACGTTATTAGCCATACCCCAATAAGTAATTATACATCTTTAAAATGCTGTACTAATAACTGAAGTATTTTCCAAAACTTAGACTTTAAAAGCATCAGTAAACCTCAATTATTACATAAAATTATGTAAACAATATTTATGTAGCTATGTAAAAATTAAATTTGCTAATTAAAGTACATCACTAAGTATTACTGTTATTCATTCATCATGTACTATAGTGTTCACTTTAATATCAGCTTACTCTAATAGCATATATAAAATAATGTATCTTTTAATGTAATAACAATAATTGATTATAATTTATATTTCATTTAATGCAATTCATGCTACATGTTTTATCAAATATGCATTACATATATGCACTGTTAAAATAATAATATTTAAATATTCATCAATTTCAAATTCATAAAGATATATTAGATAAATCTATGATTCTTTTCTATGTGAAATTACTCTACTTTATGTGTTATTCTACTCCTCTAAAACTTCTATCTACAAAACCTTTAAATATTCAAATTGAAAACATCAATAAATAAATACTAATATCCATACTATTGATACTTCATCATCTATATTCAGTAAATCCAACCAAATATAAACCTACATAAAACTAACTAATTTATCCAATAAAATAAAATAAAATATAGACTTTGAGTTCTCCTAACTGAAATAAAATAATTACGTATGAATAATAAATATATTCTAATACTCCAATAATAAAAAAATAAATATATTTCAAATATATATATTTCTAGTTATGTAATGTTGCCGATTATATCTAAACAAAATGCATTTAAATAAAATTACTCCAATATAAGTGTGTGTATTTTAAAATATTTACCCATTCAACAATAATATATCTTTAGTTGTCTAAAAAAATATTAAATACATAAAATTATTATTATTATATAATTTTTACCATCAATAATGATTTAATTACTCCTCTTCCAATATTCTTGAATTACAGCTTCATAAAAATATCACATTTCACGTCATTCTTTACATATTCCGGTTATATAATTATAAAATAAATATGCATTAATTATTATATTATTTTTAGTTACTATTTTAAGAAATGTACCTATCTTATTTTTAATAGATTAATAATATTTAAATTTTATATTAGATAAATAAATTCATATTACGTATTCCACGTGTTTTCTTTTACCATAATAGTTCTTAAAATCCTAGGTACACATTTACTAAACACCATTTCCTGTTTCCGGTCCATTTTTTTTAAAAGTTTATAAAAATATATTCTTTTAAAATAAAATAAAGTTAATTTTCCATAAGAAATATAATAAAATTAAAATAGTTTATAGGTCTGTTTAGTTATTTTTAAAATATTATTCAAAAGTATTATTTAGCTATCTTTATTTTATGAAAACATTAAATTTTAAAATCCCATATTGTGCTTCCATACAAATCCAGGTAAGAATAAGCTTTATTTATAAACGGTTAATATTTCATATACTTTATTATATTAAGCTTTAGCTATTATATTCTTATTTATTTTTTTAAAGTCATATTCGTCTTTAAAAGTACAACTTTTATAATCTTTCTTTTTATATCTTTCTTAGTATATTTTTAAATTTATACAAAATTCTAAAGTATTTATTCTTAATATCTTTTCTAAATCCTATAGCTTTAAAATATATATTCCAAAATCCTATTTTGAAACGTCACTATTAAAGTTTATATTTTCAACCTCTCAAGCCATAGGGGAGATAGTTATATCTTAAATTTATATTATTTACATATATTTTAAAATTGTTTTGCACAATCTGTATTTTAATATATAAAATCTCCTAACTAGTTTAAGAACCCTTTGTTGGAGAAACTTGGCTTATTTACATTTACCAAAACAAATAAAAATAAATATTTTTTATATTATTTTTTACTTTTAATTAAATATTTTATGTTCTTTAAATTTATTAATTTAATTTCTACTATTGTTTTATTTTACTTTTATAAGTTATTTAAATAATTTTTTATCTTATATTTAAAGCATTTTTAAAATGTTTATATTTACTTAATTCTTTATTTATCTCGTGTACTCTATTTACAATTTTAAATTTTTAAATTTCTGTATACTTAGTGTGTGTGTATATTTATTACTCTGTTTTTAAAGAATTGTCTGTCTAAAAATAAACTAAAATTGTTTTTAAAATAAATATTTTTTAAATAAATAAGATATTATAATAGATTTTAAAATAATTATCCAATATTATTAAAATAAATATTAGTCTTTTATTTAAGTACTTACAATAATTAAAATATTTATATTCTTTTATAATATTATTTTATCAATAATAAAATATGATTTAATTTTAATTGTCTTTTAATATTTAGTTTAAATATTTATTTATTAAATTATTAATGAGTATTGATTATGGTATTTTCAACATATATTATAATCATCATCATTAAAATTTCTCTCAATATAACAATTTTACATATCAAATATCAAGATTGTTTCATTAAATTTTTGAAATATTATCTAAGAAAATAACATAATATTCAATATATTTAAATTTAAAATTTTATAGATTAAAATAATTGAAGAAAAATGTTTTAGAATTGTGTAGGTCTATCAAATATATATATATATATATCATATTGTTTAAAATCATAGAGAACTTATTTTAAATTTTCACTGTGTATTTTAAAAATAACAAACCTATATAATAATTTTTATAATGTCAGCCTTTTGATTTTTCATGTGGTTCTTAATTATGTTTTATATCTTTTATTGCCTAATCAATGAAAGATATGCAATCTTTTGTGTTACATATCTACTACAGAATCCACATTAAATATATTTAGAAGAACATATGAAATAGAAAAGGTTGAAGTTAAGTTTAACATGTTTCAAAATCTCAGCATACTCACTCTATTCTTGGCTTTATTAGAGTAATGCCCTGAGTAGTATATAGTTTAATTTAATATCATATATATATATATATATATGTGTGTGTGTGTGTGTAATGAGAAATAATATTTTAATATTTATATTATGTGAAATTTACCAAATCTATTTTAAATACACCTGGGTCTTGTTTTATATGGTAGATAGGTTCTCCAGAAAATGCACACAAAAATAAACTTAACTTACCTTGAAAAATGGGAAATAAGTTCTTTAATTTTCCGAAATCAGCATAAAAGCAAAGCAGCAAGGAGAAATTACTTTAAACTTCTCATTAAAAAATAAGGAAATAAAGTATGACTAATAAAAAATTTCAAATATTTGAAAAAAATTAAAACAAGACAAACTTTTTTTACTTTTTTTTTTAACTATATTATTTAATTTTACATTTTTTCATACATATTTTAATCATTACTTCTATTTGACAATGTGTGTTCATTTGTAAACTGGTAAAAAATCAAATTTGTGACATGTGTACAACTAGCGCCACTTTCAGTCTTGTGCTGTGTTAATGGTTTTTTGTTTCTATATTAAAAAATGAGATCACAATCAAAACAAAAATATTATACATTACCATTAGAAAGATTATTTTCAGTTTATAAAATCAATAAAGTCTTCATTATTATTTATTTTAAAAATCTAAAAAAAATATTTATTTCTGTTATATCTAACAAAATATATTTTAAATGTTTAAATTTTGAATATTTATTGCGATATTTTTATACGTATGTATAAATTTATTTTTATTATTTACTCATTATTATAAATAGGTTATTTACATATAAGCTAAGATTCTAAATACAGCTTCAGTCCATATTCATGTTAGTTGCTTATATAATGTTATATTTTTGGTAAAAAAAAGTATTTCACATCAAAATAAGTTATTAATAATTTAAATTTCTAGTATTGATATCTAATAAATATAGTGAAATATGAAAGATATTAAGAAGAAACCTGAATTGCATAACTTTAAAATCACATTAAAATAATCATCATAAAATGAGACTCAGGTGTAATAATTGAACTTCCCTCTATCTTATTGGACATTGCAGCTAAAGGGCAGTTCAATTGTTATTTGTAATAGATTTGAAAAATTTCATATTAGATTATATTTACATATATATATATATATTATATGAGCGGGTACAATAAATGTGGAACTGGTAATAAAAAATTGTATACTATTTTTAGATGTTACAAATTGTCTCTTCTTCAAAATACTATCTATTTGAGGCAGATATGTTTTCCACTTTTCAAAGCAGTCCTAAAATTCTTTGAAAATGATGCCTCTAAATGTCTCCATTATTATTTGTTCATTATTAAAAGTCTGTAAAATATTCCCTTTGAAACATTTTTTCATTCAGGGGAATAAAAATAAGTCACACAGAGCATAATTGGAAAAATATAGCTGACAAATTTGTTTTAGTTGAAATTGTTACACACCCAAGGCTTTGTGCATTGGTGTGTTGTTGTAATAAGGCTATTACTCCCCACTTTGTCACAATTTGGAATATTTACTTTTTATTGCATCATGCAAACATTTAAGAATTTGTAGGTAAAATGCCTGATTATTATGGATAGCAATGCCTTTTGCATAAAAAAATGAATATTGTTTTGACATTGAATTTCACTTGTCATGCATGTTTGGGGGTGTGATGAAATTTGAACTCTTCAATTTAACCATTCATGAACTTGTGTTTTCCCATAAGAGTTTGCTTGTAAGCTGCTTCAAGCATTGCAACTGTTTTCACTGTGGTTTTTCTCATAGCCATCATAAAAATTAACAAATAAGTGAGATGCACTTAATAAAAAAATTTACTTCATCATACCATGACCTAATCTAATCATGCTAGTTAACATATTGTTGCAAAAGTCCCTGAAAAAGAAATTTAATTGTAGAAACATGTACTGCAATCTGCTCATTATCCAAATAATGATTCCAGTGTTTTTTGGTACTCCCTCATATTTGACCAGGTCACACTGGTCATCAACTGGATGACAAATATAAATTAATTATAGAGACACTGTAAACTCTGATATATAACAATAATGAATATTCTATTAATTGAAAATAGAAATAATAATTATGATAAATTATATATATATATATATATATATATATATATATATATATATATATATATTATTAAATTGATATATGTTATATATATATATATATATATATATAACATATATCAATTTAATAAATATATATATCAGAGGTGAATAGAAAATTTTTTAGCAAAGTTATATACCAAATGTCTAAATGATAAAGAGGTACCAGATGATTGGAAGAATGCAGTATTAATATGAATATTTAAAAAAAGGTGATAAAGAAGATATTAGAAATTACAGATCTATCAGTCTTTTATCAGTTTTATACAAAATTTTTACTAAGATAATTACAACTCATCTACAGAAAATACTGGATTTCCACCAACCAAGAAACAAGCTGGATTTAAAAGTGGTTTTAGTACAGTAGATCATATCCAGATATTGAGAGAAGTTATAGAAAGGACAAATGAATATGAGTTGCCATAATGCATAGGATTTGTATATTATGGAAAGGCATTTGATTCTATAAACATTTCTTCAGTGATTAAAGCATTGGATCATCAAGGTGTAGATCCAGGATATTGTCATATTTTAAAGAATATTTATAAAAATGCAACAGCAACAATTAGATTGCATAATGATAATAAGGAAAATCAACATTGAAAAGGGTGTAAGATAGGGTGATTCCACATATCCAAAACTTTTTACAATAGTGCTGCAAGAAGTATTTTGTGGATTGAAATGGGAAGTTAAAGAAGTGAAAGTAGATGGAGATTATTTAAGTCATTTAGATTTTGCAGATCATGTAGTTGTTTTTGCAAATAATGCCTTAAAGCTACTGGAAATGTTGCAGGAGTTATCAGATGAAAGTAGGACTAAAAATAAATGTTAAAAAGACTAAACTAATGATTAATAGATTTTCTCAAAATATGAAAATAAAGATTGATTATGCTGAGTTAGAAGAAGTTAATAGTTACAAATACATTGGTCAGATTATTAATACAGTCAGAAACATAATGGATGAAATTAATCATAGAATTAAACTTGTTTGAGTGCTTTTGGTAGAAATAACTTGATACTAAAAGGAAATATGCCTGTGTTTGAAAAGGAAGGTTGTTAATAAATGTGTTCTGCCAGTTCTTACTTATGGATCTGAGATTTGAACACTTAATAGAAGAGCAATACAGAGACTTCAGACCACTCAAAGAAGTATGGAGAGATGCATGTCGGGGAATAACAAGAGGAGGTCAAAAAGGCAATGTATGGGTAAGAGAACAAACAGGTGTTACTGACCTCATTGAAAAAATTAAAAGACTGAAGTGGAGTTGGGCTGGACATATTGCTAGAAAAGATGATAATAGATGGACAATTGAAATTTTAAACTGGATTTCAAGAGATTGTAAAAGACTCAGAAAGAGACCACATGTGAGATGGATGGATGAAATAAAAAAGTGTGCAGGGGTGATGTGGAGAAGAGAAGATAAAAATAGGAAAAGATGGATTGAACTTGGAGAGACCTTAATCCTGCAGTGGATTGATAATGGTTGATGATATATATATATATATATATATATATATATATATATATATATATATATATATATATATATATCAATGATGGTGTTCTACCAAAAACACCGTCAAGCATTTGTTTACATAAACGTCAGCGCATGCATTCACTATCTCTAACTTTAATTCCACTTTCAGATCATGATTTCAAGCTATTTGCTATCGTCAGTGAAAGACAGGAATTTCAGAAACTAGATCTAAACACAAACTCAGCATTTATGAAACAGTTTCTATTCAGCTTGCAAGTGTGAATCTTTTAGACACATAATGTCTTCAAACTCAGCATAGCAAGCCAGATAGCTACATGGGTCTGATCTCAGTTCAGCATCACCACATAGTAGAAGCCTCTGCAATGTATATCATTGCTATAAAGACCTCAAAGGTACATTTATGGAAAACAAAAAACAAGTTAAAAACTTGCTAACACTTGTATTTATGTCAACAGATGGCTTTCTACCAAAAACACCGTCAAGCATTTGTTTACATAAACGTCAGAGCATGCATTCGCTATCTCTAACTTTAATTCCACTTTCAGATCATGATTTCAAGCTATTTGCTATCATCAGTGAAAGACAGGAAAAAGGAAAAAGATCCAAACACAAACTCTGAGCTTATGAAACAGTTTCTATTCAGCTTGAAGCGTGAATCTTTTAGACACGTAATGTCTTCAAACTCAGCATAGCAAGCTAGATAGCTACATGGGTCTGATCTCAGTTCAGCTTAGTAAATTCAAAAATTTATTAATTTAAAATAAATATTGGTCAAAAAATATATAAACATTTGACCCAATTCCACAAGCTTATTGGTTGGAGAGTGCAAGTGAATATTGTAGCAGCAAACACTTCAGCAGATAATTTTGTTTTCTCACCTGAGCTTAAAAGGAATTGCCATTGGTTTATCTAAACAAATTCCACCTTCATTTATTTGGAGATTTTTTTACAAAAGCAATTTGTATGGATGTCAATGAACAGCATAGAATAAGTTTTTCTTAACTCCATGAAAACAGTGGTACAAACAAGGATGTCATATGACTGCAAATACTCATAAGAATTCATTACAATTATGAGTCTTAAGCAAAGAGAAAAGATAACGATTTTACATAATCTGAAATATAGGAAACAAAATCTCTACAGTTTAAAAAAACAGAACTATATAATCAATAACTTGCTAGCCAAAAGGTTTACAGTCTGTGGAGAAACATAAACCCCAATTGAACTAATTTACTCTTAAATAAAAAGGGAATGGATAAAATAAAAAGGAAAACTACTATTATCTGCCAAAGCTTTTAACAATAGTTACTAATGATAATGAAGAAAAACATTGATTATAAAATAATATCACAATACACTCTCTGACAAATTGACAAACGAAAATATTAATTTAATTACCTACAAGTTATAGATTTTACATAAATACATCTAACAACAGAAATATTAATAATATCCAAATGATTATGAATATGCCTATCATTGATTCATAAAAGTTACATGTTTTACCCTGGTTAAACATTCAGTTTTACTGTCCAGTTGATTTCTTCCAATGATGCATGCACAGTTTATGTCTATCTAGAGTTCATTATGATGGTTTGGATCTCCAGTAATCTGGTCAGGGAGGATGAAGGCCATGCTCAGGATTAGTTTTGGTCTAGGACATTAGAGCATGTTCATGGTGGTACAGTTTCAAGCTCTGGGGTTTGTGTTGTAAAGGTTTAGTATGGCATGCTTTTAATGTGGTTTTGCCTTCTGGATCCATGGTTGTAAATTCCAATGTTTTAGAATATTCACTTCTTCTATTAGTGATTAGTACAGCAATTTTTTCTTCGTACAGCAATCAGAAAATACTATTAGCAAAATTTACTATTAGCAATAAGCAAAAATCTAACTTCTGTTCACATCAGCAGTCCACCATTAGTGAATATAAAAGTTATAACAGCAATCGGCCTTTAGCGAATATAAAAGTTATAATCTTCTCAATCAAAAACACAGAGCATTTATATGCAATGGTTATATCCTACCATATCTTAATTAAAAGTTTTAACCAGAGTTAGTCTTTTATCTTTTATTAGATCTTAATTAGGATTTTAACCAGGGTTATTCTTATTTGATGTTTTTACTTTTATTTTTAATCCCACTTTTAACAAATTAGAAAATAAATTTCTGTTGTTTTTTTTTTAAAAAAATAGATTCAAACAAACAAACAAATATTAGAAACTTATCTCAATCAAAACTTTTTTTAAATTAAAATGTTTTTACAATTTCCATTTATAATCGACTTATGGCACATAACCTTAATAAAAAATAACAAGATACAAAATTGTTAAATACAATTTTTTCTCTTTTTAAAATTTCTAAAAATATACATTTTAGTTCTGATTTTCCAATTGTTGCCTTTGAAGTGGATATATATATATATATATATGATAACAAAACAAATTATAAATTTCATAACTTGCTAATAGCTTGCATTTTATGATCACTATATGGAATTTTACCAATAGCTTACTGTCAAGCTCTGTTTACAATTGAGAGAGATAGAATTTCAATATCTTTTTCAAATTATCTCCAACCTTTAAACCATGGTTTCAAGCTAGTTCACTCACTTCAGTAAAGGGTAGGAAGACTAGAAACTAGATCTAAACACCAACTCTGCAGCATTTATGAAACATCTTTCTATCAGCTTGAAAGCATGAATATTTCAGATATGTAAATATCTTCAAATCCAGTCAAACAAACTAGATAGCTATATGGGTCTGAATTCAGTTCTGTTTCACCATATAGTAAAAGCCTTTGCAATCTATATTATTGCAAAAACCTTCAATGGTACATTTATGATAAACAAAACAAGTTATAAATTTCATAACTTGCTAATAGCTTGCATTTTATGATCACTAGATGGAGCTTTACCAATAGTCCACTAGCTTGGAACTATGGTTTAAAGATTGGAGACAGTTTGAAAGAGATAGTGACTTCTATCTCAGAGTTTATGTAAACAAAGCTTGATAGTGAGTTATTGGTAAAGCTCCATCTAGTGATCATAAAATGCAAGCTAGTAGCAAGTTGCAAAATTTATAACTTGTTTTGTTTATCATAAATGTACCCTTGAAGATTTTTGCAATGATATAGATTGCAGAGGCTTTTATTATAAGGTGAAACTGAACTGAATTCAGACTCATACAGCTATCTAGTTTGTTTGACTGGATTTGAAGATATTTACATATCTGAAAAATTCATGCTTTCAAGCTGATAGAAATATGTTTCATAAATACTGCAGAGTTGATGTTTATATCTAGTTTCTAGTCTTCCTACCCTTTTCTGATGTGAGCCAACTAGCTTAAAACCATGATTTAAAGGTTGGAGACAATTTGAAAGAGATATTGAATTTTATTTTTCTCAGCATTTATGTAAACAAAGCTTGATAGTGGGCTATTAGTAAAACTCCATCTAGTGATCATATATATTGTACCACTAATCAAATGCTACATGTGGTAATAATTTCATCTAAAAATAAAAATTTTCATAGATAATGCAAAAGTTTTAAAATTCATTAATGAATAATAAAATCACTGCAGAATAAGTTGTCAGTAAATGATTGAATTAAAAACATCTCATTTGAAAGAAATAATTTATAGAGTTTAGTTTAAAACAAAACATTTTGCTGAAAGACAATTCAGAAAGTTTAAAGAGTAATTAGAAGGGGGAGAAAATTTAACTTGACAAAAGTTAAACTTTCGAATAAGTTAAAAAAAGTGGTATTTGGAAATTAAAGAGTTGTATTGAAAAAAGAGTTGTATTGAAAAAAAATGCAGTTAGCCCAGGGAATCTAATTTAGCAAAAAAATAAATTATTAAAGAAAAAAAAGAGAAATCTTTAAACTAAAAAAAATCTCTCTTCCCATTTATTTAAAATAAAATAAAATATATGTATGCATAAATAACAAGTTGATTTTAAAAATACAATAAAATATGTAAATAAGCATTTATTTTTATAGCATCTGTATACAATTGTAATTACATTCGAATATCAGCCTTTCAAGCTAATTGTGCAAACGCTGTGCGAGTGTTAATAATAAATGAATACTTTCTGACCAATATAAGATATAGTATTTATACAGGAATAAAAAGGAATTCTCTTATTCCTATGACTCGAATGCTTATATATGAGCAAATCTGAAGTACTGGCAAAGAAAGCATGACGATGGAACAGTCACTTTAAATTACTACATACAATGTCTGAATGAATGATGCCAATGAAATTTTCTAGAATTTACTAAACGTCATTCCAACTGAAACTTAATCATATATATAAATAAGCAATTAGCTTGAAAGGCTAATATTCGAATGTAATAAAATATGGTAAAATGTGTGCCTGTCTAAAGAAAATAAGAATATAAAATGAAAGCTCATAATATAAATTTTAAAATTCCTCAAAGATTGCATATACTGATAAGCTGCATAAGAATGGGATTAGCAATGATTACTAATTAACTAATTAAAGTCCATAAACAATAGGATTAATTAAAATGTATTTTATCCAAAATTTGATCAAAAAAATAGTGCCTGGATTTTGAACAATGAAAATAAGTAGCGGATTAAAAAATTAATTAAAAGATAATAAGATCATTACATAAATAGGGCCAAAATTTTTGTCATTCAGTCATTCACATATCTAGATTCAATCACCTATTAGATGTATTTTTTTACAATGCCATGCTAAGCAGAAGTTGGAGCATGCTGCAAGAGCACCAGCAGTCTTCCCGATAGAAATCATTCCCATCTAATAATTTGAAGTCATCAAGAATGTCTATCTACCTAAAATAGAAGTAGACTAGAACCATAATCATCAGGACCACATCAGAAGCCTAAAATCTAACCAGTTGGTAAACCATACATGCAGCAGCAAAGAGCAAGAAGCCACAATGTTTAAAATTCTATAGGTAATAACATTTTCTTATGCCCATTCCTATTTTTTATATTAATCTATAAGTAGCCATTGCAATCTGTGAGGATCTCCAAAGTCAATATAATAAATGAACTCTATAGTCAGCATATAGTGAACTATAATGTGTACAGGTTCCCATGTTTCCTAAAGTATCAAATAAATAGTTATAGAGCTTTCAAACCATGAAATAATTAGTTATAAGTCCAAGTTTGTGTATGCTCCATATGTACATTGTTTATATTACATTGTTATTGTAGGTTTTATTAAGAATGTGTGTAACTATCATATATAAAATCATTACTTATATTAATTAAAAATTTATAATTAATTTACAAATTACAGTAAACATTTTAGTTAAAATAAAATATTTATTTATCAGTTACTGTCATTTAATTCTTTTACTCATATCACTAATTAAAGCAATTTATTATATTTGTTTTCTGTTGAGCTAGTTGGAATATTCAGACACTGAGTTAGTAGCTGTAATCCAGGGTATGTTAGTTACTTCTTCTAATTAACTGGTACCTGAAGTTTACTTCAAAACAAATAAAGTACTTTGAATGACAGAGTTTGAATTCAGCAGTGGAGAAGTTCTGTAACCTGGAAATATGGTTGTAGGTTATACCTTGTGTAACCTCAGTCTGGTTACAGGTACCTCTGGTATTGTACTTCTCTGCCTGAGAGATCGAATGCTGTAATATTTAAATTGCAGCTGGCATAGATCGAATTTATAATAAATAATTGTATCAGATTTTTATATATAAAAGAAAGTCAACAATTTGTTTATAATATTTTCATAATTTTGTTTTTCTATTAAAGAGTAAAAATGTTATTCTATATCTTTTTTATTCAATCTTCCCCCACCCAGTTCAAAATATAACAAAATACATGAGTATCAAAATATTAATTGTTGAGAACACTTTTGATACATAACATCAGATTGATGGTAATCAACTATTAACCAACTTTTTGCTAGTTATGGCTAAAAACATGATGGTTTGATGTCGGCTTCCAGTCGCTCTAAATCGGGCATTTTTAATACTACCATTAAGATTTTGCATTATTTTTAAAGGCTAAAAAAAGTTCCTTAAGATGCTGCCCTCTCTTAAATTATTTTATAAGTAAAAAATCAATAAAACTGATGTTGAAGGTCTAACAAAGGAAGGGCACAGCCCATTCTTGATTCTGATTGGCTGTTATCTTTTGACAACAAAGAAAATGGTTTTCAATAACTTTTACTGCTACAATTTCTTTTGTTTCATTTTGAAAATGATAAATGAATGTTTTAGACCATTGTAAAAGTATTTTTTGACAAATTATAAATTATTTTGATAAAATATGCTAAAAATAAAATTATTTTAGAAAAATAGTTAAGACTTTAGCAAAAATTATTTACTTATCCACAACATAAAATTGGGACAGAAATCACTGACATCAGCAAAACTTTTTGGTTGGTGAGAAACATTCATTTTAGATTTGCTGCTATCGAATATTTTTATAATTATAAATAAAAATTTATTTTTGAAAAAACTTTCGTTCACTTTCATAACCTGACAAATTATTAATATACTTTTTACAAATGAAACTAAAGTGAATATAATATTAAAAGATGAATATATTTTAATGCTTGAGTTTTTGAATTGACCAACTAAAAGTTTAGACTTTTACCTCACTTGGCCAATAAAATAATCAACAAAAAAGAGGTTAATATATATATATATAATGACAAAATTCCAGAGCTGATAAGCATCAAATTAAATATTCAATTCTATGTGAGAGACCTGCTTCTTCAGCCTTTAAACTATTGGTAAAATTATGGCTAATTTGTCTTCACACCCTATGGCTTATATTTGTCAGTATAAGAAATATAAAACAAATTAACAACCAACTTAACTCTAGTCTTTTTAAAATGAGAAAAATTATGTCATCCTCAGAAAATAATCACTGTATGAAATGAATCAAGTGATAGAAAATGAAAAATTAAGGAAATCTGATACATTTCAAATTCTAATGATGTTTTGAATCAAAAATTTAATAGTGTACAAATGCATGCTAGGTATTAAACAATGTTTTTAGTATTAAAACTTTAATAAATGATTGTTTTTAGTCTAATGTTTTGCATAAAGTACACTTGAGTGTTAACACTGGAGTGTTAATATATAGGATAGTTATTCACTTTAATATAATGATGTACATAAATTTTGTTAATCAAAGTAAAATCTTAAGAGATCCACAATTTTAATATGCAATAAATTTAATGGTAGTTAGAGTACTCAAAACAGGACTTTCTCAATTAAACTTTAAAGGATTACTTCACAATAGCTTACATTTTTGTCAAATGTAATTTTAATGTTGTAATATCATAATTATAGTATAAAACTTAATGTAAAATTATGTGTATTAACTTTATATGAAAGTATTTTTTTAATTTCAGTATTTTCTAACTTTAATATTATTAACGCTTTGCTTCATTGCTCTAAACTATACCTTTTTGACATTTTTTATCATTTCATTTATCACAAATTATTTTGGTATTTTGAGATTTGGAGCTATATTCTATCTTAGCTCTCAGAAATATGGAAATGTATGTAAGGCTTATGAAAATATTCATGTATATTGAGTAATACTAGAGTTCAAATTATACTGCTCTTCCTAATGTCCTTAAATATAATTCTTTTCAAAACATTCATTTTGAGTACTTGACATTTAAATAATTCAATATTGATTACATTTTAAATATTTTTGTTTAAAAAATGTTATTCTGGAATATTCTTTGAATTGCTCATTTAATCTTACTTACATAAGATAATCATGCCCAATGAGTATTAACTTAGTCTTTATTAGTGATCTTACCTTGATTCTTATTATTTATTTTGGTATTACCTTGGTTCTTATTGTTTATTTTAATATAATTCACCTGTCAAAATTTTTAATCCATTTACTTACATCAAATTTATTCAATCCCATTTCATAGAGCTCATCTATTTCTATCCAACATAAATCTCAATATTTATATTTTCGTTATATTATTATTTTTACTTAAATTCACATTATGTTCACCTGAAACAGTTGATTTTACATTGAAATGGTAGAAGTAAAATCACTATAAGAAAAAATATTGAATATGGATGAGCTTTGTTAAATAAGATATGATAAATTTGCTATAAGAAAATGCATTGAAAAGTATAACAGATATTTTATTAACATAAATTACACAGACCAAATTAATAAAGCAGTTTATAAAAATATTCTAGAATCATTCTTCAGTTATAACATCTCTTTCAATTTGGACATTTACTCAACAACACCAAAGATGGACTATCATAATCATACTGGATCATCCAAATATTGTTAGTCTATTAGAAGCTTTGAAAATGACTATCTTTTTTTAATATATCAAGGAAACCAGAACAAATTTGGGATCTAGAATTTATTAGTATAAATATGGGTATAATGAAAGTAAAACAAGTTTCACATTCTTGTGTTTATTTATTGAACTATTTCCATCATTTAATATAAATATAGAATGTCTTTAGAAAAAATTAACTTTATTTAAATATTCCAAATACATTCAACTGTTAGTAATAGTACACAGGTTAGTATATGCACAATGTTTTGAGAGATATTATTCTCCCCTGTTCTTCAAGTGTTCCTTGACTGAATACTGACAGTATTAGCATGGGAATTGAATCTAGATCTTAGATTCCTTAGTATTGAATTATAAGCTAATTTTCTAACTAACTGTGCCAACTTTCCAAAGGCAATACTCAATATTTCATATACTTAATTATGAGATTCCTCCTGATTTTTCCACTTTTTCCTAAGAGCAAAGTTGATTAGTGGTGTCCATACATTATATATAGGTACATTAAGTTGACTTATGGGATTGTTTATCATTGTCATGTGAGCAGTTCTTTAAATTTTTGGTAGTGTTCTGTTCTATCATGTCAGCCACTTGATGGCACTACTTCTAGCTAAATTTCTAGAAAAATACCATTTCTGCAGCTGCAATAGCCTTCTTTCTATGAAAAAAACAGGAAGAGTCCATTTACTTGGCTATCCAGATACCACTGTGGTTTCTTTCTATGCTAAAAAGCACCGAAAAATGCCTTCATTGGTGTCACAGTTGCTTGTGTTATGCACTTTATCATAATGCTGGGTTGTCTATTTTTGCTACATTATCATGTGAGAGTGTATTGACTGCATTGTGTCTAAATAATTGAACTTGTCAGGTCCAACATCTTTTTTTTATGTGAACTGACCTACTGGTACCTTGTAATAGTTGTAACAGTGTCATCACTGTTCCATCAGGAATGTATAACTCTCAGAATTATATTTTAAGGTGCAGCACAGCACTATTTTGAAGATCCTGATGAAAGTAATGTATCCATGAGAAAACATCTGAGACAAATAAGATGGCTGCTTCAAAGTCTAAAAATTGACAGTTGCCAGACAGCAGAGTCAGCTCTCATTTTAATAGTTTGTTATCAGTTATTAACTTTGGTGGGTAAATTGCAATCTAATTTTCTTTTTCTTTAAAATGCAATTTATGATTAATTACTGTCCAAAAAAGGGTAAAATTTACTTCTATTTTTTATTAGAAAAGTGCCATAACTTTTCCTATTTTTATTTGTTATTAAAAAAGTAATGTAACTTTTTATATACACACACACCCAACATAAAAAAATGCCACTGATTAATTATTGTCCCAAAAAGTCAAAGTCATCTTTCATTTAAAAATGTTGTTTGAATTTTTAAATTTTGTAGAAGCTGTATTATATAATTGACTTTGATTTCAAAACACAGTGTCTGATTAATTAATGTCCCAAAAAGGCTAAAATTTACTCTTATTTTCTAAAATAAATTACTTCCCGTTATATATAAAAACACAAAAACTTAAAAGTGAAGTTAAAAAGAAGTTATAAATAAATATAATAAAAATAAGCTAAACGTTTTCGAGGATCCATGCCTCATAATCATAGCTTTCTTAAAAATACATAATAAAATATATACAAAGATATATAAATTAGCATGTGTTACGTCGACCATTTCTTATTTTCTATTAAAAAAGGAATATAACTTTTTATATCCACACACCTCCAAAAAAAACCAGTCTCTGATTAATTACTCTCCAAAAAAGACTCTAATGTATTATTATTTGCTATTAAAAAATAACATAATTTTTATCGACACACACAAGAAAAGCCAGTCTCTGATTAATTACTGTCCCAAAAAGTCCAAAAGGTTGACTTTCATTTTTATACTTCATTTTATATTTTTATATTTGCTTTGAATTTTTTAATTTTGGGTAAATTGTAATATAATTTACTTTTATTTCCTATTCCAAAAATAAAGTCAATAGTTCTATAGAATTGGTGTCGCAGGAACATTATATCTATGTGCTTTTGCTTAGCATCACCACCATCAAGTAGCTGACATGATAGAACAGAACACTACCAAATTTTCTTCTTTGGCAAAGAATCCTGTAAATCAACATAATAAAACTATTCATAATGTATAAAAATGACTAATCAACTTTGCTCTTAGGAAAAAGTGGACAAATCAGGAAGAACCTCATAAATAAGTGTATGAAATTGCTATTGAATGCTGCCTTTGGCAGGCTGGCTCAGTTGTTAGAGTGTTACCTTAAAATTCAATACTCAAGAATCTAAGGGTCCACACTCAACTTTCATGCTAGTACTGCTACTGGTCAGGTCAGAAATACCTGAAGAAGAGGGGAGACTAATACCTCTTGAAACATTGTGCCTATACTAACCTGTGTGTCAATGCTAACCCTTGAATGTATTTGGAATATTTAAATAAAGTTATTTTTTTCTAAAGATATTCAATAATCATATTATATGATGGAAATATTCCAATATATAAATTCAACTAAAACACCATCATCACAAACCTTCAGGAAAGCTTCATATACATTGCCATATTTTTTAAGCATGAGAAATACATGGGGTATGTCTTTTTTATGTGTCAAATCATCATCCGGGAAAAGAACCCACAAACCATGACAACAGCTTGTAAGGCCACCAAAATAATTTGCAATGAGAGAAATGATTTAAAAAGGAAAGTCAAAAAAGTGTGATTCATTACTGTTCTAAAATTTCAATTAATCCATACTCTAATCCTATAGTATTGAAATTATAAAATAGTGGGATTTGACTATGAAATCTGAACACATAATTTAACAATTCTTTTGAAAAATGATTATGATATAAAAATATTAAATGTGTTTGGCAAGAAATTTTAATTATGGTAAAGTACAGAATGTCCTAAAAGTCACCATATATATTATAAATCCATTAAAACTGAAAGGTGCTGATAAAGTTATGATATGATGCAAAATAGCAACAACAGAATTGTTGATCCTGTTCTTTTTGTTTCTAGAGTCCTTTCATCATGCATTACCACCCATGGAGTTATTATTATGTTTCCATTAGATATAGCTATAGCCTATACTTATCTAAATTATTTTAATTTGAAATAGTGAATATATAGACTGATTTAAAATAGAGATTTAGGACTTGATTAAGCTTTCTCATATTGTAATGCTCAATTTTAAAAGTAATCTCCCTATAAATACCATGATTTAATCCATGTACACATGTGTTGCTGGTGCAGATGCATACCATGTCATAATTTATTCTGCTTTTTTGATCTTCTTCAGGTATATACAGCCAAGACTGTTCCCCAATCTTTCAGTTCCCATATCAAAATGGATGTAGAAGTCTCACCTGGGAATACAGATCTTTAGAGATCAGGCCCCATCCCATGATGATGCTATGGTGGTGTCTTATCTATAAATAAATGGCAATATGCCAGTCTATAACCTTTATATAGACAAAGCCATACTATTGCAATATACCATTCTTCCATTATCTTTGCATATAGCCTCCATCAGCACCACCAATGTATTATTAATTTGATTTCTGTTATAGAGCATTTATCTCTCACATGACTTAATCTTTTCTTCTGCTAATGAATGATAAGTCTACAGTATTCTGGCATTATCAGCATGTATATTATTTGATTATTAGTAAACCACAGTAATCATGAATTCACTAATGTGTATTAGTATATTTGTGGTTATAATATATATATATATATATATATATTGTAACAGTATCTGGGTTTGAATACGGGTTTAATTGCCAGTGTTGTTGCGAAGTAAATAGGTCGAAGCGGTAAAAATTTACAATAGTCATTCGAACCCTGTTACAAAAGAATATGAGTGAAGTACGTCAATAAATTAAGGGTATGAATGTATATATATATAGTTGTTGTATGTGTTAATATAATGGGTGAGAATTACTAATATATTTATATGTGAAAAGGTAGAAAAGCGACTATA
The DNA here is from genome assembly GCA_028023455.1 of Epiperipatus broadwayi. NCBI lineage: Eukaryota > Metazoa > Onychophora > Udeonychophora > Euonychophora > Peripatidae > Epiperipatus > Epiperipatus broadwayi. The sequence continues at coordinate 4,116,119 of JAQFVV010006278.1, read as the reverse complement.
TGTAGAGTTGCGTTATTTTTTTTATTATTTATTTGTGTTTTAAATAGATATTTCGTTATGAATATCGTAAGATAGATTTAAAATGCCATTGATAACACATGTTTCTTAATCAAAACCTATTAAACATATAAGGATAGAAAATAATCAATAGAATGGAAAGTTGTGCCGTGGACAGTTCCAGTTAATGACTGTCCACTGGAATTCTTAGAATGGGTCGAGCGTAATTTTAGAACAATGAAAGAAAAAAAGCATTCTTGAGATTGGACCATCAGCATAAGAATAGAAAAGAAAAGTGAAGTTAAAGAGCACTAAAGAATAGAAGTATATTTGTTCTCAGTGATTTAGTAGTGATTAAATTTTTAAAAAAAAAGCAGTGAAGTGATATAGAAAAGCAGAGAAAGACATATAAACTGATCAACCGAAATATTAATTAAGAATTTTATTCATAATGTACTCCGTATACATGCAGGGGATAGAATAATTATCTAGGTTCATCAGACCACTCAATAGACAGATATGGTGGAACCTGCCTGAACTTTATTTATGGATTTGCCGTTTAGTCAACCAAGGGTAATGGCCATGGAACTCTAACAACCAGAGCCTCTCACAATCAAGCCAAACTCATCTACTTAAATTCTGATAGGGATAGTTTTGGTCAGAATATTTCAGAACTTATCATCATTGTTCAGACCAGTGACTTTTCATTAAAACCAACATCTTCTCTATGCTGTAAGCTTATAGATTATTAGCCTCAGCCACGTGAACATTCGCTCTTAAGAGCTAACTTTGATCTTTTCTTAATCTGCCTTAAATGAACATTTAATAACGGCTAAAGAAACATGTGTTAATTCAATTTAAATAAAGTAAATTAATAATTTATTAAATTGTTTAAGAAAATTCAAATCTGATGTGTAATCACACACTTTCATTAATATGTGTATGAATTATATATGTATATGTAACGGAATAAATTAATTATATGTTTTAGATATTAATACATGTGTGCGCATGCTAATAAATCTTAGAATTAATTACCACTTATATATATTATTTACATTCTGGGTTTCTGTTGACTGATGGGCTATTGTAGTAGGATTGCATTTAGATAGAAATTATATTTAGACATATAATGCGTCTCTTAATGAGATCATTCATAGCTTTATTCTCCCGATAAACATTGTTTTCCCAGACTCTCGAGATTGAGCTAGTTAGGATAAAATACCCAAAGAGTATCCATTGGAACTTTTGTTTGCACTTTCAAGATGTATAATTCTTATTGAATGGATAAGATTGGCGCTTCAGAGGGGCTTCAGCCTTTGCTCATAAATATACATGCTCGAAGCTTAGGGTAATAACTACTTATACACACTAAATTCTTTGAACAAGATTGTGGGTAGAATGTTAAAAATGGCTGCCCAGTGTGTGGCATGGTATTCAATCACCACGTAGTGCTTAAAATGGCAGACCAATGAACGGGGCTGCGAATAGTGGAGAACGAGCAATAAAATGGCATTCTAATATAATTTAAATAAAGGGCGTCCCAACGAAAGTTGGAAAACGATATTTTTTTTAAAAAAAAATATATAGAAAGGAGAAAACAGAAAGAGTTTGGATATATATTTGGAAATGTGGTTAAATGTTGATATATTTTGTGATGTGTAGATAGACTGGTAGAAAACTTCTCAAATAATAAGAAGGGAAAATAAAGTTGATGTCTGTTCTGTGAGGCATATATAAAGTTACATAGTTCATAAATAGGAATTTAAAAATTTACCAATATTTGGGATATTATAAAACAAAATCCATAAGGATAGGAATGAAGAGAGGAAGGCCTATCAGGTGGGTCATGCAGAGTGCCATTGAAGCTGGGGTGACGAACCTGGTACGTTTAACTTAATAGTGATATATAAAAAAATGAAGCAAAAAAATAAGCAGAAAGTGGAACAGTGGAAGGTGAGGGAGAAGAAACTAAGTGTGATGGAGAAAATTTTAGAAAAATTAAAAAGTATAGAACTCCAATTTCAGAAAATGGACGAGAGGTTCGAAATGAGATTCCAGAATTTAGAACAGAGACTAGGGATGGAAAGTGAAAGTAGTCAAGAGAAAAAGGAATATGAGGGAAATGAAGGTGAAAGCATGGAAAAGGCTGAGAAGTTGAACAATAAAGAAGTAGAAGGGAGTGTGAATCGAAAGCGGAAGGCCAGCAAGGCAGAACTACTTAATGTGCTGGACATGAGTGCATATGACCATAGCGTGCTGCTGGAATGAGGAAAGGAAGTCCAAGATCAGCAAAGTGCTAAGGCTAAGATGGAAGGACGATCTGATGGGGATGCAATGTATAGAAAAAGAGGTGATGATAGTTATGGGCAGAGATGGCAGTACGAGCCAGAAGCTCAGTGTCCACCAGACAAACCAAATGATGGTCAAGTAAAGGGGTCATATGATGCTCAGTCACTAAAGCCCTTTGCAAAACAAGAGAGAGATAAAGGATAGAAAAGAGGCATTTAAGAGGCCATTCAAATACACAGAGGGTATTTGAAGACTATTGTACCAGGGAGGTATGTAACAGTAGCTGGGTTCGAATATGGGTTTAATTACTAGTGTTGTTGTGAAGTAAATAGGTCGAAGCGGTAAAAATTTACAATAGTCATTCGAACCCTGTTACAAAAGAGTATGAGTGAAGTACGTCAATAAATTAAGGGTATGAATGTATATATATAGTTGTTGTACATGTTAATATAATGGGTGAGAATTACTAATATATTTATATGTGAGAAGGTAGAAAAGCGAGTATATGTAGAGTTGTGTTATTTTTTTTTATTATTTATTTGTGTTTTAAATAGATATTTCATTATGAATATCGTAAGATAGATTTTAAATGCCATTGATAACACATGTTTCTTAATCAAAACATATTAAACATATAAGGCTGGAAAATAATCAATAGAATGGAAAGTTGTGCCGTGGGCAGTTCCAGTTAATGACTGTCCACCGGAATTCTTAGAATGGGTCGAGCGTATTTTTATAACAATGAAAGAAAAAAGCTTTCATGAGATCGGACCATCGGCATAAGAATAAAAAGGAAAAGTGAAGTTAAAGAGCACAAAAAAATAGAACTATATTTGTTCTCAGTGATTTAGTAGTGATTAAAGTTTTAAATAAAAAGCAGTGAAGTGATATAGAAAAGCAGAGAAAGACATATAAACTGATCAACCGAAATATTAATTAAGAATTTTATTCATAATGTACTCCATATACATGCGGGGGTAGAATAATCATCTAGGTTCATCAGACTGCTCAATGGACAGATATTGTGGAACTCACCTGAACTTTATTTATGGATTTGCCGTTTAGTCAACCAAGCGTGTTAGTCAACCAAGCGTAATGGCCACGGAACTCTAACAACCAGAGCCTCTCACAATCAAGCCAAACTCATCTACTTAAATTCTAATAGGGATTGTTTTGGTCAGAATATTTCAGAACTTATCATCATCGTTCAGACCAGTGACTTTTCATTAAAACCAACATCTTCTTTATGCTATAAGCTTACAGATTATTAGCCTCAGCCACGTGAACATTCACTCTTAAGAGGTAACTTTGATCTTTTCTTAATCTGCCTTAAATGAACATTTAATAACGACTAAAGAAACGTGTTATTTCAATTTACATAAAGTAAATTAATAATTTATTAAATTGTTTAAGAAAATGCAACTCTGACATATAATCACATGCTTTCGTTAATATGTGTATAAATTATATATGTATATGTACCGGAATAAATGAATTATATGTTTTAGATATTAATATATGTGTGTGCATGCTAATAAATCTTAGAATTAATTACCACTTATATATATTATTTACATTCTGGGTTTCTGTTGACTGATGGACTATTGTAGTAGGATTGGATTTAGATAGAATTTATATTTAGAGATATAAGGCATCTCTTAATGAGATCATCCATAGCTTTGTTCTCCCGATAAACATTGTTTTGCCCAGACCCTCAAGATTGAGCTAGTTAGGATAAAATACCCAAAGAGTTATCCATTGGAACTTTTGTTTGTGCTTTTGAGACGTATAATTCTTATTGAATGGATAAGATTGGTGCTTGAGAAGGGCTTCAGCCTTTGCTCATAAATATATGTGCTCGAAGCTTAGGGTAATAACTACTTATACACACTAAATTCTTTGAACAAGATTGTGGGTAGAATGTTAAAAATGGCTGCCCAGTGTGTGGCATGGTATTCAAATACCACATAGTGCTTAATATATATATATATATATATATATATATATCTATGAGAATATATATATATATATATATATATATATATATATATATATATATCACATTCTCATAGACATATTCGAACTATGGAACACTTCATTAAAGCATATTAATCTAATATTATATATCATCTAGTTACCCTTGAAAGTATAAAGATTCACTTCATCAAATACATCACTATCATGAAATAATCTGTATGATTTTATTAACACCTGTATATTCTCTAATATTAATTGCCATCTTAATGATGTAGCTGCCTGATTAATGTAGACAGTTTATTAATATTTGTATATTTATTTGTATATTTATTAAACTTTATATTGAATTGCATCTGTCATTGTTAGTATCTATCAATATGATCCACATAATATCCCATTTCCAATCAACATTTTTTAAATAAATTAAATATTAGTGTTATTTTGTACCATCTACAGATCATTCATTGGTGTAGTGTCTCTTGTTTCTCCCTGAACACTGGGCTTAGAAGAAAAATGTACTATCAGTAGATTCAGAAGCATTGTTGATGTAGTAGAGACTGTAGAGCACAAGAAAATAGGTCCAAACTTGGTATTCATTGGGAGGACTTTCCTACACAAGTGTGCTGAGTTTTGTATTTGGATTGGACGCCACAGTATGTTAGCAGAGCATACAAAACTGACCATTATGAGTATAAGTTAAAATTTCATGATATAGCTAAGCACAGTGTGTTTAGAAAATAAATGCCACATGTTACAATAAAAAATATAAATGAGATATTTATTTATATAGCATGATGTATATAAATTGTAATAAACTAAATATCAGCATTGATAACTAAAAAGAAGGATAAATCCCAACTCATTTTAGCACAAATGAAAGACTTAATATTGTGAGCATATGCCATTGAGGTTATATTAAATTTCATTTCTCTACAAAAATCTACTACAACTATCAACTTTTTTATCAATCTTCTAAGTATTTCATTGCCATGATTAGATAAAAATAATATATTTAAATTTATAAAATTGAAAAATGTTATTTTAAATCTTTGCCACATAAATCCATTTGTTCAATGTAATTTCTTCATTATCAAGATAAATTTAAATAATATGGTTCATGAATCACATCAGGATATCTCAGTGTAATATGATCTTATTTAAATTATAAATTCTGTTTGAATCTTTAGATCCATTCAGTATTGAATGAAATCCTAGAAAATAAATAAATAAGACATACACTTCCCTAAACAAATGTCTTATCATGATTATGATAATAACAATACTATGGCTAATTTAAATAAAATAAAACATGGTCTCTTAATTTTAAAATAAGATAATGAATAGTCATTCTAAATGTCCTAGAAGAAATCAACTTAAATATCTTATAAACATGAACTAGGTTTTCATAAGTTAAATTTTATCTTCTAATATGAAAATGATTTAAGATAAACATATACAGTGATTTGAAATAACAAATCAAATTAATTAAAGTGATCCAAAGTGATAAATCAAATAATAATCCTTTATGAAACAAAATACATCTTTCTTAGATGTTCTATTAATGCTTAAATAATTCAATAAAATGACTTACTAATTTCAATGTTTATGCATTCTTTTAGCAAATACACTTGAATAATTTATAATCTTTTCTAAGTACTTAAATTTTATTCATAAATGGAATGATTTCTGGTTAATAGTGGAACAATGTAAACAAACGACTATGAGAAATGCCTTAAATAACAAAAACAATTATTTATTCTACAGGAAAACAAATACAAAATTACAAGAGTCAATAGAGCCAAAGGCATTTACAACATTACTCCCTTTCAATTATGACAGAAGGATTAAAAACTTATACCATGTTTTATATAAAAAAAATTATAAATTCAATTGGATTAAGCAAAACAAATAATCTAGCAGATTGAAATAAACTTTCTATTGTTTAATTATTAATGTTCTCACATATCAATGCATCCATACAATGATAATAACTTTAATATATGTAGTGTCCCTTTTATGAATATTTAACATACTCAATGATAATAGCTTACCAAACAAGCAATAAAGGAGTGATACGATGATGTATATTGTCTATGTATGACTGAATACCCTTACATGATAAATAATTATTTGTCCTCATTATTACAAAAGCTCAAATATAAGACATACACATCTATAATGAATCATTTACATTGAAGTCAACCAACAATGCTATAGAGTAAAAGAGAATTCCTCAATATCTTGATAAACATCATTAACAATGCCAGGTAAAGCCATGGTAACATATTAAACATGCTTTATTAAACATATTACAATGTACAAACAAAATCCATCTTTAAATAATTAAGTAATGCAAAGTGAAAGTATGGTGGTATAGCTCATAAAATCATCTACTTTTGAGAACTATTAAAGAATCTAGAACTTTATCACTTGTCAGTAAATAATAAAATGGCACATCAGGGACAAAAATAGTAAAAACCAATTGCCTTAAAATAGAAAGGATCTAAGTTACTATCTCCAAAAATATATGCATATGAGCACATATAAGCTGGAAAGATAATAAATAATAAGAAAAAGACAATGCCATCATTCTTTTAAAAATAAACTAGTAAGATAATAAAAGAAAAACTGACATGACCATCTCTAAATATACTGGTATACATAATCATTCCTATATAGAGAAAGAATAAATCTATCTCTAACAAAAAAATACTATAGCTAACAAATGTGATAGATGATAAATAATAATAACTAATGCCAAATATAGCTCCATTTACATCAAGCAATAAATATGCATAAAATAAATAATAGAGACATAATTTACTTATTCAGATTACAGCATAACAATATAACTTTATAATAAATAATTTATATGTAAAAAATGAAAAAAGATGTTATTTTAAATATGGAAATATAATAAATTGCACTCTAAAAACTTTAATTTTAAATACTTCAAAATATATATAATATGAAAATAATATGCTTCTAAAATAAAACATGGTGTGCAAAAATCATAATACAAATATCTAAACAATAAGTTAAATAAATTAAATAAATTCTTTTGGCTTTCTTCTTTTTCTTTAAATAATCATTACATTGTAATGTGAATAGGTAAATTTGGCAAATATACTCTTGTGGATAAAAATATATTCAACATAAATTGCAATATAATTAAAATATCAAATATAAACTATGAAATATAAAAGTAGTTCCAAATATCCTTAATGAAAATTTCAAAAGACATGCTACCAAATAATAGGATAAATTCATGGCCATTCAAACAAGAATCAATGAATTTAAGTTATGCTATATGATTATTAAATTGCAATAAATATATCAAGATTTAAATTCAGGTTTTCCAAAAATTAATCCATCAAAAGTATTAATTTAATTTTAATGATAATATTTTGCAGCAACATACTTTTCTAAACTATATTTATACAAAATCACAAAGTATTTGCAGAAGAAAAATACTTATTTTAAATATCATATTTATAACCACAGCAGATTCCATAGTAATACTTGGAAAGAGAAAAGAGAACTTGCAGGCTTTATCATATTGCAAGTTTTTAGAAAATAATTAAAATACAGAAAAATAATTTAAATTCAATAAAATATAATGTCATTTTGAAGGTATATTTAATATTTCCATTTTAGAAAGAAAGTGACTTTTCATTCTTCATCATATTACTTAAACAGTTTATTGCAAGTTGATTTTTGTATTAACCCTGCTTGATAAAAGAATTTCTTCTCTCCAAAACGACAGAAAATAAATCATAATAATTAAATTCTTTCATGCCATTTTTTACTTAGTAATATGTGTTATATTGAAAAACAGCACAAGTAAATTGTTCACTGAAGTAAAATATTATTATTGTAAAAGTAAATATCTTTTGTAGCCTTAAAATAATTTTGTAAATGTGAGCCATAACAAAATATATCTTTATTCTAAATTAAAAGTTCCTTACTAGAAGTAAATAAAGAATAATATTTGGAATGAAATGAGCATTTTTAAATAAAATATCAGAAAATTGTTAATATTTTAATGTCATTATTGCCACTAATAATTTTAAATATTCTTTGGCAACTTTAATTATAATGCACACATTCAAATGCACTTTGAAATTGGAAATTGCCCTTGCATCATTATAATAAAAATAATAACTGTTAAAGTTCTCCAAAGCAGAAAACTTAAAAGATAATATTCTAAACATTGTAATAATTAATAATATTACCACTAAAACTGATGGGAAAATAAAAATTTCTGTTCCTTTTGTGTTTTAATTCAGATAATTGTGCCTAGATAATATAATTTAGCCTATTATACTTAAACATAAAATAATAATATTTTAAAAAAATTATACTTTTAATATTTATCTGGAGTTTTTTTTTAATTCAACTGCTACAAATAAAAATATAATTAAAACATATTGAGGACTGTGAACAGGTGACAGTCTACTCTATTTATAATAGTGATCATGTGACAACTGACAATACTTTTGATTAAAGTGATAACCTATCCATTAATTGCTTTTAACCCCTGATCTAATGTAACTAGGGAAATTGGTCAAGTAAAAATCTAATTAATTAATATTCAAGTTTTAAAAATAAATCAACTTTTGTTTAGACAATTAAAAAAATTAATTACAAACACATACTGATTGCATATAAAATAATTACTTAAAAATTATAGGCATCAGGTTAAAATAAAATATTACATAATGAAATTTACATTGTATTAAATATAAAACAAATATCATAGATAAAATTTAATACAATTATCTTTGTTTAATCTAGATAAGCCTCTCAGAATATATTTTAAAACTATCTTTAAGTATATTTTAAAAATAAATGTTAAAAATTACAACTTTTATTCACTTATTTTCTAGAGTCATTTATTATCTATTTTTTTTAGAAATCTTATCTTTAATTATGAGCTTTATTAAACTCTTTCTATATAAATAAATTTAAAGATATTTAACTAGAATGTTCTATGTTAAAATTAATATTAATTTTTAAGTATTAGCAAATCAAAATATGGTTTCTTAACATTAGAATTCAAAATTTTTTAAATATTTCAAATAATTAAATAGTGATTAAATTAGCATTATTAACTTACAGTACATTATTTTTCATCTAAATTACTAGCTATTTAAAAATTTAAAGACTTTAGTATGATAAACACTTATTTAAACTTAAAACTATTATAATTTAAGCTGTTAAAAATCATTTTATTGTTATACAATTTATAAAAATGCTGCTACAATAACTTTTTGTGCAAAATTATAGCATTACAAAGCACTAATAAAAATTTATTGACAGAATTAAATTATATACTTTTTTAGATATCTTGGCACATAATTTGACTTGACATTTAGCTTCCCCCAAAGTTAATGGTGCAATTCCCCAGAAACCATAGTGAAAAAATTTAAATCTTACCAATTTTAAGTAGCATAATACAATAAACTTTTAAAAACAATACATTAAAACAAACTTCATTATCACCATTAAACCAAGTAATATCAATTTCATTTGATATTTAATTTAATAATTAATTTGTTACAAAAGACACCCATTTATTGTCTCATGAAAAAGGTTTTAGGTTTCATGCATTGGAGGTACTTCTTATTCCATCAGGTGTTGAAAGCATAAATGCATTTTCTTCTGCTTAATATAATTTGGTATAGCCCTTGATATAAATTTAAGAACTGTTTGAATATATGCTGTTGGGGATTGCTGACATGATGGTTTCAAACTAATACACAATCCTGAACTGTAAAAGAATTTAGACTTGATTTGGATTAATGGATGCATATTTGACTCTAACTTTTTAAGATTGATTCTAGCCTTTTCCTGATCAAGCTTACTGTTAACATTCTCAAGTATGACAGGTAAAAGAGTTTTGATAAGCAATGGCGAGGTTTATTAAAATGCAATCATATCAGGGTAAACTTTGTAGATATATTAATTGTGATATTAATATAATTAGCAATCTCAAGTAGCTAATTGACCCATTGCCTATGATTTTGTTCAATGTAAACTCTGAACAATCTCTCTAATTTTTGCATTACATGCTCACATGGAGTTGACAAGATTTCTAATACAGCTCATAACATATTTAATATTTTTCTTCCAGATCCACTTTTCTGTATGCTGGATATAGATGCAGTAGAATAATCAGTCAAAATAAACTGACTTTCCTACTTGAGAAAATTGGATATTAAAACACTTCATGATATTTTATGCATCAGTTTGGGAACTGGGTAACACAAGTATTTATTTTTGACAATTGAATGTTGTAAAAGCCTCATAAAAATGTATAGCCAATAATTCATTAGGACTTTCAGAAAGTATAGGTTGTAGAATCCCTGTATATTACTTACTACTATGCCTAGCTATTAAACAATCTTTACATGATTTAATTCTATTTATTATTGTATCCAACATCTTTAGCCAAAAAAGTATTGTCTAAGGGCCTAATCTACCTTCTGGAAACCATAGTTCCCATATTGGTTGTAAGTATATTCAATCAATTTATTAATCCAACAAGATGAAACTATCCTCTATGAGCTATCATCATACATATCTATCTTAATTTGTACCTATCCCAAATTCTAACTCCAAATCTACTATGATTATTTAACCTACTATGATCCAAAAAACCCTATTATTTTCTTTATTCCTAAATTCTGACATTGAAGCACATCTAAATTTTTGCATTCATTCATAATACACTTCTCTAACTAAATATATACATTATTAATAACAATATTTTCCACTACATGATTGCTATAAACTACTTCTGGATTGCTTCTGAGATCATCTGCAGCTATGTCTTACCCTCACAATAAATTATATGATAACTGAACTTCTGAAGATAAAGTGGTGTCAAATTAATCTTTCATCATAAAGGTAATGTTTATTTTAAGACTCTAGACTACAGTGATCAGACAAAAGTACAACTTCATATCCTAACAAAACTGTTTTCATTTTTGAAAACTCCAGACTCCAGCTAAAGCTTTTTTTTCATTGTAGTATAGGTTATTTCAGCACCTTTCAATTGCCTGCTCAGGAAATATCATACTTTAGGCTCACCATCATCACCCACATGATATAAAAGTATTATAAGCCTAAACCCACTACTGTCATCTCAGGAAAAAGATTCTTACTAAACTCTGAATATGCTAGTATAATCTCATTAAAAAATTTAGATTTAATTTTTTAAAAACTCAAATTATGTTCTAGTGTTCACTTCCAACTTCCATATTTTCTAACTAAAACTGACTGATTAGGTGAATCTAAAGCAAAATTTTTATAGAATTTCTGATAATAATTACACAGTTCAAAAATTGATCTATGTTGTTTTTATGTTTTTGGCACAGGAAACCTTTGTATAGCTGCAGTTTTATGAGGATGAGGTTTAATTCCTTCTACATTGATCAAGTAACCAAGGAAGATGATTTATTTTGCAGTCAAAGTGCTTTTGTAGATTAATTTTTATATTGTTTACTGAGCACTCATATAGGAACAAACATATATATTTTAAATGAACAGAAAAGTTCCTAGAAGCAATGGCAATGTCATTCATGTATATAATCAAATGTGTTAATTTCTTACACAAGTCCATATTTAGAGATCTGATCAAGTCAAAACCATTATTTACTAAACCAAAAGGCATCCTTTCAAACTCATACAATCGTCCCTAATAACAGAATGTGGTATTTTTTTATTACACTGGACAAGCCACTTGATGGCACTAGTTCTATGTAAACAAAGATAAGTATAATATTCGAGGCTGGCTGGTGTAGTATTTTTGTAATTATTGCAAAACCCCATTTGATTCACTTTTTTATTTGTTTTTTATGTGTTGTTTTTTATTTTTAAAAACCTATGTTTCTTTACTTTGGGGGGGGGGGACATTTTTGGATTTTGTGCATTTGTGGGTTTTTTTAAAAAAACACCTTCTTTGATTGACTTTTTCATTTGTTTTTTTTCTGTTACTTTTTTTTTTCTAATTTAAGAAATGAAAAAGCGAAAGAAAATTAAATCATTGTGCTTTCTGGTTCCTTTGGGGGGGGGGGTGATTTTCTTTCTGCATTCTTTCTTTTTTTTGCTTTGGGATTAAAAAAAGTAAAATGAAAACATTACTGTTATTTTTAGTTTGTTATTTAATGAAGTCAAAACATAAGCCTAACATGTACTACTTTTTATTTATTGTTTGAAATACAGCATTTCACAAATTCAATCGAAAACTGTACATATAACATTTCATAGGTTTTAAAATTAATCCAGGTTTTACACACACACACTCCCCCACACATGTGCAGAACAAATAATAATTAAAAGAAAACAACTAATAAACAGACCTTTAATCCAAAATTTATATGCAAACACATGAAGGGAAAAGACTAGTGATTTCTTTACGGTATGTGTTTATTTATAGCAAAAATCATTCAAGTGAATTTCTCTATACAACTTCTTGCAGCTGTGATGAACACCTTGGCCATCTCAACAAGTATGCAGATGGCTGCCATGAAGCATTGTTCAGTCTTTTGGCACAGACCTTCTGAATATTCACTGTTATGACAGCATCCTGTCTTTAAGATCGTAATAATTTCCACTAGGTATCTGTACACAAATTAGAATATTTATAACTTATAACAAAATGCACCATAACACAGTTCTGGACATTTTAATTCTAGAAGCCAACATATCACATGATAGCGATATATAAACTCACAATTTGTGTAAAGCATTGCAACACAAGGCAGATGGAAATTTTCTGTGCATTCTTATACAAATCACACTATCTGAGTTGATGAAAACTGGAAATCTTTGGTTTGATATTGCCTAAAGTCACCATCAAGCAGTCTTAACTGGCATCTTCAGTTGGAGGCAATCTAAATGGAATAATTCTGCTGGTTTGCAGAGAAACAGTGCCAACAAGAAGCTTGTCCAGTGTAACAAAAAAGTACCCAAAATGCCATATATTTTTGATGAATTTTATGGAGGGATATTTTCCAATAACTAGCCATTGGGTCAAATGTTGAAAATATACTCTTGTTTTTAAACTTGATTTGTAATTCAAGTATGAGTCAAGGTATATTATGCTCAGAAATAGATGCTGATTGAGCACTCTTCTAGGCAAATTTTTACAGTTCCATCTTTTTTATGACAATCAAATGATTAACATAAGATAAAAAGCTTTTCCTTATAATATGCCACTCCAATGTCTTATTTTTTTGTTGTTGAACTTCTGCCTGATAATGATATGGTATTAGGTATACCCTTTAATATACCTGGAATTTTGGAGAAAATGCTCCTATATAAGAATAACAATTGGTAGAATTGTTCATAGAATTCTATTTCAATAATACATGAACCATCTAATTTGAAAATAATATTCACATCAACTGTTAATCATTGTATGATCATTAATTGGCTGGGCTGACTGTCAAAATTTACCACAGAAGGATAAATTTCCTTCTGACATTTGAAAACTTTACTATCATAATCAATAAAACAATTGTTGAGATTCATGAAGTTGGATCCAATTATGGCTTCATGAATTAATCCAGGTATAATTAAAAAAACTTGCAAAATTCAGATTTATTAATATTTAAGGTAATAAAGACTTTCTTATTTCAAAGTTTAGTCCTCTTTCCATGATTGGCCAAGAAGAAATTGTCTGATCAATGCTACTTATATTTTCATACAACATAGATGCCTGACTTCCACAGACCAGCAATGCATCTATTACAATCCCAGAACAAATACTTTGATAAGCAGGGAATTATATAAAATAGGTTGCTCAGTTATTCTATATGATTATATGTAAGCAATATCTAAATATATTGTACTCATTAGCTACATTATGATGTCTCTCATTATTAAAATTTGAGAGCACCACAGTGAGGAGTTTTCTTTTGAGGTTCTACTTAGTTTAATGCTCCAGCTTTAGATTTACCTTTTATAATTTCTACGGATTTATATTATACACCACTGCTAGATGGTTACGTTGGATCAACTTCTTTATGTTTGGTCCTAAGTCAACTCTTATGCTAACAATTTATAACATAAGGAATAGTCCTGTGATTAGACAATCAACTTTGAATTATTTTTCTGCTATGCTGAAATTTCATAGCAGATAAACTCATTTTTTTCAAAAGATGAGGGAATTCCTTAAATGTTTTTACTTTACTGTCAGTGTTCTTCTCATTAGTCTTAAGTTCCCCTAAAATTTTAGCCATATCTTTAGTTGTATAATGATTCTCTGCGATCAAAATTTGTTGTCCATATTTTTGAGAATTATGGCAAAGAATTCTAACAATCAGGTGCTCAAACAGAAGGAAGAAGTTAAGGTCTTTTATTTGACTGTGTAACTCTAAAAAATTGTGTATAACCATCGTCTTATGTGCTATACTTCTCCTACAGCATACATGGTACTGTATATTATTTTGATGAACCTCTCCCCAGAAAATAGACAGTATTAAAAACTTACAATCCACATATGTTTGAGACTTCATAAATAAAATTTTCCACCAATCTTTAGGTGGGTTGAAAAGATGGTTGCTGTAGAGATTTTCTGTGTTTCAGGAAGATGATATAATGCAAATGACTATTCAAGGTTTTTCAAATAGATAGATTCTCCAAATATTCACCCCTAAATATTTAAATATTAAGAAATAGGAGCACCAGTGAGTTGCTATTATAGCTTTCATTACATTGAAGATTCTGAATTTTAAAATTATTATTCTCAGGTGAAACCTCACATTGAAACATAGTTACTTTCAGTTCTATAATACCATCTGCAGAAAACTGTTTTTTTAATATTGCTTCTACTTTAACTTCATCTATTGGGCTGTGATTCTTTTTAATCAATTCCAAATTTACTTTTTTCACATCTCTTAACTCTTTAAAGTTTTCATTAAAATTTATGAGATTTTAAATTTAGTCTCACATTTTCAAACAAAAACTTGAGATATTCTTTTTGCCCCTACTTAAATTTATTCATTTGCTGAGCAAACCATTTTTCTGATCTACTTTATAATCAGGTAAAACATCAAGTTTACAATGTATTTCTATTACACCTTTTGATACCTGATTTATGGCTTTGTCTAAATAAACTCTTAAAAATTTTAATTTGTTTTTGACTTAGATTCCTGCATTACATTAACTATTTCCTGCTTTACCTCTTTCATATTTAGAGTGATTTGTGAATGTATATTTTGCTCAACTTCCAATAATTTTACAGCATATTTTTTTGACATTTTTCAATATTTTTATTTGGTTCAGCAGGTTTTTTTAATCTGTTTGAGTAAAATGATATTCTAACTTAGCTTAAAATGTTCAAATAATTGATTAAATTCCACTTCAATAGTTTTCATTTTATTGCTCATGTCTATAATATGTTCATCTAAGTTTTCACTAGTTTTCTCTATTTTAGATCCCAAATTATTAAATTTTAATGCAAATTCATTTTCATATTGTAGCAAAAATCTTTGATGCTATCTACATTTTGATCAGAGTTTAGATTCAGTAACTTACAATTTAATTCCATGGCTTCAAATCTCTGATTGATAACAGCCATAGTTTCCTCTTTATCACTTACATTCTAACTTTGTTCTAATGCTAATTCAAAGAAGTTCCTGTGATTATTTTATTATATAATATTTTATAAGACTGATTTCATTTATTATTTAAACCTTCCAATTTATCATTTAGTTTATAATTACTATCCTCAATTTCACTCTCTAGAAATTCTTTAATCTCTCTCATATCATTACTCTGAATTTGACATTTAGTTTTAAATTTATTAAGAGATTCTTTCTTTTCTCACTATTAAGAGATTCTTTCATATCACTTTTCATCTTTTTCATTTCACAATGAAATTTTTCTAATTTATTATCAAGAAACTTTATAGATATTAACACTATTTGCATTATTGACACTAAAACAAGTGGAGATAACTCATCTTAAGTCTTTGCCATAGTAATACTATGTTGGTTATAGGATACCTTGATTTGGCCCTACTCCAAGCTAACATTTCAGGTATCAGAAAACAATAACTTTTTGCTCCCACCCAAGTCATCACTATTATTTTCAAAGTCACTCATATTTTATAAAATTTATATTGTTAATAACCTCTCAATATACAAAAATATCCAAATATTACCCATTAAAGTATTTAAAACATTCACAAAAACCATCTCATGGATTAGCAACTTTAAATATTCTAAACACTAAAATAAATTATTTTATAAAATAGTTTCACATCATAAGATGTGATATGTTGGACTATTTCCATCATTTATGAGTGAATGTTGAATGTATAAAAAAATTTTAACTTTTCAAATACAAACAACTTTGTTGATAATAACACATAAACAGACAATACAGGTTAGTAATTACACCTAATTATATTGCCACACTGGGTTGACTTATAGGATTATTTACCATTGTCATATGAGCAGCTTCCTTGAATTTTCTTCTATGCATTTTTTCCTCTTTATCCAATATCTTTGCATTTTCCCACTTAAGCACATGGTTATTAGTACATACATGATTTTCTATGGTAGATACATTTGTTTTTTCTCTTTTAACTATTAGTTTGTGCTCCTTCAATTGCTGTTCAACATGCCAACAGGTCTCACCAATGTATTTCCTTCCACATTCACATGGTATTTCATAGAAAGTTGTTTGTATTTGAAAAGTTTAAATAAAGTTTAAAATTTTCTATATATTCAACCTTCAGACAAATAGTTTTACATCATCATTCACAGAAATCTTCAAAATATTTTGTTCTATTATAATTTCAAGATATATTATTAATTAAGAATACAAGACAATGTAAAATAGCAATTAATAATAATAAGTACTTAAATTTATATTAAACAAATGACAAAATTATAATGGGATCACAATAGTACAAAATATATAAATCACTGTATTACAATTATTATTTTGATTATGGCATAAAAATCTGATCATCACAATAAATTAGAACTGCAGAACAAAAAGATAATTATGGCTACAACTAATCATTAATCTGGCCAACATATCAAATGTAAATCAACTGCTAAAACAGCTTATGGATTTTACAACTAATAAATATCCATTTTAGTTAGATGATTATACTTAATCATGCCTCTTGAATTACACATTAAATTGTAGTCTAAGAAAGACAGCATTTGTTTACAATCAGTTAAAACTTTCAGCTGACTATTTGCCAACAAGCTCTACAAACCCAAAATGCAACCAATAGAGGATTGGCTAACAAATTGAACAGCAATAACAACAATACTGCACAAAGTATAAGCCAAAATGTCAGATATAGCTAAGTTCTGAGGGTTTATACAATAAATATCATATGATTCAATAAAGCTTTATAATAAACTATTATGAAAATATTTAGCAATGTTACTAATAACTTAAGAGAAGAAGAAATCCCAACTCACTCTAGCACACATAAGGATTTTTTTAATATTGTGAGCATATACCATTGAGGTTTACTTTTAAATTTCTTTCTTTTACAAATATCTACTACAAATACCATTCTTATTATTCATCTTTTAAATATTCTCATTGCCATGATTAGATAAAAATATTATATATAGTTTTATAAAATTGAAAAATGTTCATTTAAATCTTTGCCACATAAGATCCATTTATTGAATGTCATTTCTTCATTATCAAGTTAAATTTAAATAATATAATTTGTGGAATAAATTGGGATATCTCAGGGTAATATGATCCTATTTAAATTATAAAATAAATTCTGTTTGACTCTTTAGATTCATTCAACATTGAATGAAATCTTAGAAAATAAATAAGACATACATTCCCCCTAAACTAATATCATAGCTATGATAATAACAATAGTATTGCTATTTTGAATAAAATAAACATGATCTCTTAATTTTCCAATAAGATAATGAATAATCTAATAGTACACTCAAATATTAAAAATGGGTAAGAGATTCAATAGCCATTTTAAATATCCTAGAATAAATCTACATAAACATTTTATACACATGATGTAGGTTTTCATAAATTAAATTTTATCACAGAATAATAATTATGATTTCCAAATATGAAAATGATTTACAATAAACATGTACAGTGCTTTGAAATAACAAATTGAATTAATAAAAGTGATCCAAAGTGATAAATCAAATTATAATCCTATATAAATCAAAATTCGTTATTTGTAGATATTCTACTAATGATTAAATAATTCAATATGGTGACTCTTACTATTTTCAATCTACGTATACTCTTTTAGCAAATACATTTGAATAATTTATAATCTTTTCTAACTACTACTTAAGTTTTATTCATAAATGGAATGATTTCTGGTTGATGAATGGAAAGATGTGAACAAACGACTATGAGAAATGTCTTAAATAACAGAAACAATTATATATATATATATATTATACTGGTCAAAAATGACCCACACACAATAACAAGACCCAACCGCAAAGTCGGATTCAAACTCAGTCGAACCAAACTGAATTCAAACCCAACTCACGAGCTCAGATCAAATCAAGGGATGACATAAGTTGATGGTACATGACTATGTGCCAAGAAACTAGCTCAATGCATAATGATGATTTGAGACCCCTGATCTGATTCTAACAAATTATAATAAAATGACTAAGAATATTTATAAGTCAACTCATATATGTATGTTTGGGTTGCCAATACAGACAGTGAGCATTAATAATAAAATAATTATTGAATAATAAAAAAGGTTAAAAACCAAATGCATTAATAAAATGTTTAATAATAATAAATATTTTGTTCAACTTTTAGATTATGATTATGTAGATTACCTCTAGTCTTTAAACAGAATTTATAATTTACAATAAGAATGGCAGTTGTTATTATATGCCAATAACTATTATGCAACATTATAGGAGGATTATATATGTCTATGCCCTGACAAGAAAATAAAGGTAGATAAAGGTATTCGGCTTTGACAGAAATTATTAGTCTAATTCTAAAAGAAAGAATGTGAGATTCATTTTCACATTTGTAAATCAACTCATGAAGTACATGATAAATATTTAGGGCATAACTTTAATATTTAATAGAAAACAATTAGAAATAAATAAGAAAGAATTTGTTCGACTCTAATAAAATCAATTCATCATGAGTTACGAGCATGAGAGAGGGACTTTATTGGAACTGAGAAGTAAATGGTACTGATGTCTTATGAGCTATAAAAATGAATATGATAGATAATGGCTTGTTGGTGATTTAAGTAGGAGGGTAGCTTGCATTTTACAAGTCTTTCTGCCCTATAAAGGAGACGTGGAACACGGGGAAAGCCAGGCTGAGTCATAACCATGAACCTTTGGTATTCCAATATAAATGAGCAAGTGAGGAAGTGCTTTTTTCCTAAGGAATTAAAGTAATAATAATAATATCACCGAGGACAAGCCTACGAAGCAGGAGGTAACTCGCGTCAGCAACGTTCGAAAAATGATGACTTGATAGTCACTGAGTTTAAGTAATAAAACCCAATTTATATAAAGAATGCTCTATGTGATGACCTGATTGTTAAATTAAAGTCAAATGAGCTTTTATACAGAAATACTTAACGTAATTATAAAATTATATTAATTATACCCTAAACATCATGCCCTCCCTAAATATTAATAGCAAGCATAAAATTTAAATTAGAATATATTCGTTTAATTCCTTTATCGACCCTTTTTGCAAAACATTTTAACATTATATATGTATAAATAAATATTGGTAAAACTCAAGAAAATAGCCAGGAACATAGGCTAGAAAATGGGCTAATAATTGTTATCAGCCATTGGTAAAATAGTACATTTAATAAATTCGTTCGACTCAATGATTAATAGAACGCTATTAATCTAGTTCTAATGGGTGAGAATTACTATAAGACTTAATATTATATGATTTGCATAAGGCAAATGACACAAGGGGATTATCATCGAGTCAAAGGATTATTGGCATATAATAAAAATAAATATTAATAATTATTTAATAAATATATATATAATACAGTTAATGAAATGAACCGCCATCGGAAAAAAGGAAAGTTAACAGATATTAAATTTAAAAACTAGAGGTAGGAAAATGACAATTATTGATATACATAAAAGCATTATAAAGAGAGGAGTTTTTACAGTAGTTAATTTAAAAGGTGGTGTAAAATAAAGTTCGGAAACTGGCCAGAAAGTTGCGGTTGTTTCAAAAAAGATATTACTGTTCCTTCATGGTTGGTTTCTTAGATTACACATGGCAGAGTCCAATTGGGTGAAATGTAGGTGCACATTTTGAACTTTTCTGAATGGCATTTGAATTGATTCTTTCATGTTTTGGCAGCATGATTGGTCCAGAAAAGGTTTAGTTTAGCAGCTACATTGAAGATCTTCTGTGGATTTTGGGCCCAGCAGTCAGACTCCCGAAGTTTAACCTCTCACCATGATGGAGACACTATTGAAATTCATAATTTAAAGATGCAAATAGATTCTAATAGCACTTCTTTAAAACAAATATGGCTTCCCTCTCCAAACTTTTCCAGGCTATTTATACTGTCCTCAGGCTAATGCTTCTTGCATTATCAAAATTAAAAATTTTGCTATTTTAGATACATTCCTTCGATGAGGCTTTCAAACTCGTTAACTTTGAATTCATTTTTCTAATTAGAAAATGAATTTATAAATCTAAAAAACAATTTTAATTAGGAACTGTCCTTACATTTTAAATTATTATCTTTTTGCTAATTAATAAAACTTTCCCCATTGTCTTTGGAAAAGGACAATCTGAAAGCTTATCGAAAGAATGTAGCTTTTAATCACTAAAATTTGAACAAACTGTTTAACAGTAAAATAAAACATCACGACGCAATGAAACTTTATAATGAATATATATATTTAAATATTTATAAATATATACGCACAATATACACAGTTATAATATATATAAATTCATGAATAATTTTTTCATGAATTTATTAAGGATATTGATTAGTTTAAATATTAAAATAATTTTTAATACTGTTTTATTTTTAATGAAACTAGTGTGTATTGAACATATAAAGCCCCATTGCATTCGGAAATTCATGGTAAGTACTAGGGTTCATGAAGCTAGGATAGAACTTAGATCCGACTGCTTCAATATATATATATATATATATATATATATATATATATATATATATATATAAGAATAAATACAAAGTTATAAATACTACATATTTGAGTCCATAGAGCCAAAGGCTTACACAACATTACTTCCTCAAAGTTATGACAGAGAGATTAAAAATTTACAGGTTTTAAAATAAAAAAAATCAATTGGATTAAGCAAAAAAATAATCCAGGAGATTAAAATAAACTTTCTATTCTCTAATTATTAAAAAGGTGATCAGACAGATGTATATTGTCTATTTATGCCTAAATTCACTTTTTAAAAAATTCAAAACTAATTATTTATCATATTTTGTCCTCATTATTAGCAAAATTCAAATATAGAACTTACACATTTACAATGAATCATTCACATCTAAGATAACCAAGGATGATATAGAGGTAAAGTAAACATTCTCAATGCCTTGATAAAAACCACTAAAATTGCCAGGTAAAGCCATGGTAAAATATTATCATGCTTTACTAATTATATTACAAACTACAAACAAAATCCATGTTATTAAACAGCAAAACCCTCCATACAGTATGGCACTCTGTGCCAACTAGAATAATCAATGGATGCTGGAAGGCTTGTGCCTAAAATTCCCATCTAGTGCCTATTCAGCCAATATCTCAAGACTAGTTTCTGGCTTCTGGCATCCATTGATTATTCTTGTTGGCACATGGTGGCACTACTGTATGGAGAGTTTTTCCTATTTAATAACAGATATGTGCTAGCATAAGAGATGGTGATCATGTGATGTTTAGTGGCTTAAAATCCATGTTCTAATAATTAAGTAAAGCAAAGTGAAAAGTATAGTGGTATAGCTTATAAAATGTAATTACTTTTGAGGACTAATAAAGGATCTAGGACTTTGTTACTAATCAGACAAATAATGAGAATGCCTACCAGGACAAAAATAATAAAAAGGAATTGCCTTAAAATAGAAAATGTCGAAGTTACTCCAAAAATATATGCATATGAGCATACATACACTAGCAAGACAATAAATAAAAAGAGAGATAATGCTGCCATCACTTTTAAAAATAAGCTATCAAGATGATAAAAGAGACCAACACTACCATCTCTAAAATATACTGGTATACATAAGCATTCTTATTAATAGAGATAATAAATCTACTAGCTTTAACAAAAATAATATAATATAGCTTACAAATGTGAAAGATGATAAATAATAATAAGTAATGCCAAAGGTGGTTCAATTTACATTAGGCAATAAGAAAGTATAAAATACATAATAGAAACACACATCTACTTATTCAGATTATAGCATAGCATTATATCTTTATAATAAATACTTCATATGCAAAAAGAGAAACACATACTATTTTAAACCATGCAAATATGATAAATTGCTATTGTGAAAACTTTAATTTAAATTATTTCAAAATATAGCATATAATATAAAAATAATATGCATTTCAAATAAAACATGGTATGCAAAAATCATAATACAAATAAATTTAAGTTTTTATCAATAAGTTGAACAAATTAAATAAAGTCTTTCAACTTTCTTCTTTCAATAATTATTATACTGGGATGTCAATAGGTAAATTTGGCAAATATAATCTTGTGGACAGCAAATATAGCCAATGTAAGATGCAATATAATTTAATATCAAAATGTAGAATATAAACTATGAAATATGAAAATGCATCTGCATATCCTTAATAAAAATTTCAAAAGATATGCTAGCAAATAATAAGATAATTTTATGGCAATTCAAACAAGAATCTACAAATGTAAATTATGACATATGTTTATTAAGTTGCAATAAATATCTCCTTAACATTTAAATTCAGTTGGTCCAAAAATTAATCCATCAAAAGAATTGTTTTAATTTTAATAATAATGAAAAAAATTTTCAGGAGAATTCTTTTCTAAACCACAATTATCCAAAATCACAAAAGTATTTGCATAAAAAAAATAAACAGTGATCTGTATAAAAACTCTCAGGGAGAGAAAAGAAAGCTCACAGGTTTTATCATATCACAGGAAATTATAAAATAAAATACAAAAAAATAATTTAAATTCATTAAAATATAATGTCATTTTGCAAGTATATTTAATATTTCCATTTTATTAAGTAAGATAACTTTTAATTCCTTATCATATTGATTAAACAGTTTATTGCAAGTTGATTTTTTTTATATTACCTCCTCTTGAGAAAATTATTTCTTTCTTTCAAAATGAAAGAAAATAAAACAGTCATAATAAATCATTTCTTTTGTACTATTATTGAATTAATAATATAATGTCTTTAATTAGAATACAGCACAAATAGATTGTTCATTAAAGTAAAATATTATTAATATAAAACTAAATATTATCTTTCGTAGACTTAAAATAATTTTGTAAACATTTGATAAACATAATCATCATAACAAATTATATCACTTTATTCCAAATTAAAAGTTCTTTACTAGAAGTAAATAAATTCTGGATAATATTTGATATGAAATGAGCATTTTTAAGCAAAATATCCTCAAATTATTAATATTGTTGATGTCATTATTGCTGCTAAGAATTTTAAATATTCTGTGGCAACTTTAACTATAATAAAAACATTTAAATGCACTTTAAAATGTACATTTTTTCTTGCATCATTAAAATGGCAATAATAATAACTGTTGAAGTTCTCCAATGTGAAAATCTTAAAAGATAACATTCTAAACATTGTAATAATTAACAATATTACCACTAATGCTGCTGGAAAATGAAGATTTCCATTTTTTGTTGTTTCAATATAGATAATTGTGCCTAGATATTGTAATTTAGCCCATCATACTTAAAATACTTAAGCTAAAAATAATAATATTTAAATAAAATTATACATTTAGAATTTATTTGGAGTTTTCTAAAAAATTAAACTACTACAAATAAAAATAAAATTAAAACTAATTGAGGCCCTTGAGAAGATGACAATCTCACTTGTTTATAGTAGTAATCATGTAACTACTTTACAAAACTTTTGATTAATCTTTTAACCTTTGTACCCATCCATTAACTGCTTTGAATCCCTGATCTAATGTAACTATAGAAATTAGGCAAGTAAAAATCTAACTAATTAATATTCAATTTTTAAAAATAAATCAACTTTTGTTTAGACAATTAAAAAAATTAATTACAAACACTAGCTGGTTACAAATAAAATAATTACTTAAAAATTATAGTCACCAGGTTAAAATAAAATATATAATGAACATTACATTGTATTAAAAATAAAACAAATATTATAGATAATATTTAATATATTTATTTATTATTGTTTATTCTAGACATGACTCTCAGAATATATTTTAAAGCTATCTTTAAGAATATTTTAAAAATAAATGTTTAAATTTAAAACTTTTTTTCACTCATTTATTTAATCATTCATTTATCTATTGCTTTTAAAAATCTTATTTTAAATAAGTTAAAAGATATTTAACTAGAATTTTATGTGTTAAAATTAAAATAAATTAAATTATTATAGTTTTAATTTAAGTACCAGCAAACTAAAGTATTTCCTGACCTTCGAATTAATACAAGCTTTTTAAAACATTTTAAATGATTAAATCATGATCAAATTATTATTATTAACCTAAAATGCATTATTTATCATCTAAACTACCAGCTATTTAAAAATTTAAAGTCTTTAGTATGATAAACACTTATTTAATCTTAAAACTTATAATTTAAGCTTTTAAATATTATTTTTTTAGCAGTGCAATTTATAAAAATACTAATGCAGTAACTTTTCTATGCAAAATTATGACATTACAGAGTGCTAATAAAAATCTATTAATGACAGCATTAAACTATGTAATATTTTAGATATCTTGGCACACAATTTGACTTGGCATTTAGCTTATGCCAAATTGGTGATAATAATATGCCTGCATAAATATAATCTCTAATTAATTCATAGATAAACAGTATCTGAAAATATTTATAAATAAAGCAGTTTAATATAGGTAGATGTTAATCATTATGTAAAAATTTTACAGTAGTTCAATATTTTGAATTTTATTTAATTAATAACGAGTATTTTTTTCTTTATAAAACCTCCCTATTGATTCATAAGCTTTATGTGCAGGTTTTTTCAATATGCTGTGAGCTAGTGTCGTAAGCTCTGTATTATGGTTAGGGAAATTAACTATGCACTGGCTATTAAATTAAAGAATACTAATTCTATTAAAAAGATTTTGTTCTTTCTGGATTTGAACATCAAGTTGTAGCCATAACTAAAATATGCCAAACCATTGCATCAAGTGACCTATATATATTATTGTAATGGGCACATATGATGTTACATTGTTTTTTTATTATTAAACATGAAAAAAAAATAAAAGTTCTCAAATAAAACTTCTTTTTTTTAAGAATTAAAAATTGAAAATTAAAAAATCATCTTAAACTTGTTTTTTTTTATATATATATATATATATATATATATATATATATATATATATATATATATATATATATATATATATATATATATATAATCACACAGATGAAAAAAATTATTGAAATAAAACTTTATTAAAAAAAAGAAAAAGTATTTTAAAAGCAAAAACTTAAAAAAGATTTAGAGATAAAAATATATCTTTAAGTTTGAAAATAAATTAATTAATGTTATTGAAAAATGGAAATGATTATTTTAATTAGTCAAAGTGAACTAGCCTTTGGGCATTTAAATGTATAAGCAATGGTCAGATAGGAAAACAATAGAAACTAATAGCAAATGAGAGAAATCCATCGGGAAATTGGACCTCAATGGAAGGATCATCATCATCAATGATGTAATGTCCATTGGATCCTAAAGTTACATATAAAAGAAAAAGTTTGATAATAACATTTTTAGTGAGTGAAGAAAATTGAAGAGATGTGACTGTATGTGTTAGTGTGGAGTTGAAAAAAAAGGGATCGAAAAGATGCACTCTTCAATCCCTTCAATCTCATTAAAAAATGAAAGAGAAATGACATCATTTTCTTAGATTGAGGAATGCAGGATCATCGGGGGATTTTAATGCTGGATTCCAAATGGCAAGCAATGGATAACTAATGAACATTTCTAAAACTGTAAGCACGTTATGAATTTAAATGAATATTAATTTGAAAACACTAAGAACTTTAAAATATAAACTTTCCCAGTATTTAAAAGAAATAGAAATAGAATCCTATCTGACCAAACTAAATCCCTTATTAATTCTTTTTATTGATGTATTTTTTTTAATCATTTCCATTTATTTATTTATTTATTTTGGTTCTTCTAAGCTTTATTTATGATTTTTGTTTTTCACTAATTTAATATTATATAAATGTTAAACTTAAGTCGGGTGTGAATGGCTACATAGATTTGTAAAGTTATATTAGGGGAGGGTAATCTTAGGTTATTTGTTTCGTAGTTAAATTGGGTCAATGGATTGGATATATTGATGTAATTAGTAGATGTAGTATGAGATTTGCTACAGGCAGAATCACTTTATACACCGCACACTTCCTTTTTGGCCTATGGAATGCTATTTGTAAGTCGGCAAAATGACTGCAGTCCTTTCCTATGGAGTTCTTTTTTTATTGCTCTTCTTGTCAGATAGATGTAGTATTCCTATCTGACAAAAGGCAATTTCTTCTCTTAACTTTTTGTGCTGCCGTATTCGTATTACATTGAATGCATCAATATATCAGCTGAATTGACGTTGGTTTAACTGTGAACTTTTGGCCTAAGGTTAAATAAGGATAGAATATTTTCTTTCAAATGCAAATCTATGTAGTCTATTCATACTCGACATTCTAAAAAAAAATGCATTAAAGTTAAGTTGGGTATGGAGGTTGCATGGATTCGTTATCGGTTAATTATGTTTTTTGGTTTTCATATTTGATCAAAATATATAGACATTTGGTAAATACTGATACCTTATGGTGAGTATCTAAGATGTATTATTTCGGATGTCTTTTAAGTTATTGGTATCTATGCAGCATCTTATGACAAATGCTATTGGGTTTCTTATAAATTTCCTTCTGCAATTCCACCAATGATTTTATATTTTGATCTTTTATGTTTATTTTGAAATGTTTTTGGCCATGTAATCTATGTAACTGATCTATACTCAACATTTCAAAACAAACTTTTATAAACCCATCTGTGTGAACTTATAAAAATTAAAATGTAAATGAAAATCGAAGTTAAAAATGTAAGTTAAATTTTAAAATGTAAACTGATGCTAAAACAATTTTAAGTATTATATATGTGCATAAATAAATGTTTGTGTGTATAATTACTGGCAGTGGCTTATTTTATTCTTTTTTTATATATTCTTAGATAAGAATTTATCATAAAATGTAAATCTCTGCTATTCCACTGAGCTAGTGACAATGGGCTAATGACCGGAATCAAAATATATTAAATTAAAAAAAAAAAATTTTTTTAACTTACGTATCTACCTACTTTATAAATTTTCTAGGTTCAAATGCCTAATGGCGCCCTGTAATGTAGATTACATTAAGTTGCTAAATCCATATTGTTACAATATATATATGTCATATTATTATTACTATTTTCGGGATATTTCGTGTAGTGCAAAGGCTAAATGCTGATGTTTCAGTACAATATCAAGTACCTTCCTCAGAGAGAACACCCTGAGGAAGGTACTTGATATTGCACTGAAATGTCAACATTTAGCTTTTGCACTACACAGAATATCCCAAAAATAGTAATAATAATATGACATATTTTATCCATGAAAATATTAGAATTAATATATATATATATATATATATATATATATATATATATATATAAAATGTCCGTTACTACTTCTGCGGGTTTAAGGATTGTTTGTAATAATTTGTAAACTGTTAAATTTATTCTTTCAATTATAATATATATATATATATATATAATGTTTGGTTGAACACAAGTATAATTTATATACTAGGAGATACATAATTATTCAAATCCTTTATATAATTATATATATATATATATATATGTATATTACATAATTATTCATATATATATATATATATTATATATATATATATATATATGTATATTGTCTATACTTAACTTAATATAATTATAAGGAACTTGAGCTCAGAATTTTAAACTCCCCACAGCTATTCAATCCATTTTATATACTTGATACCTATGGCCACATACATATGAAAAAATCAATGATCTCCAATATACATATTTTAAGCTGAACCAGTACTCATCAGTTGATCCAGATCATATATCCCACACATATATACAATCACTACACAAGTTTATATTAAGATAACAAATCTTCAAACTTTAATAGACAAGCTTCAATCTTCTTCACTCTCCAATCCTTCATCCATCCATTTCATTGAAAATCTAAGGATGAAATGTTCAAATCCCTAGTTGATACCAATATTATCATACCCATGTTGGCTTTAAGTCAATGTGAACCCTTGCACATAGGATTCTAATATGCCCATTTATATTCAGTAAAGGGAAGGGCAGAATACATCCTTATAATTATATTGTTTAATATATATATATATATGTATGTATGTATGTATGTATGTATTTATATATTACATATTCAGCCTTTATTTTGTCCATCCCTTTTCTATATAGTTAAATGAACATATTAAGGTCCAATGTGTGAGGGGTCAGATTGACTTAAGATCAACATGAATATGACAATAATATTGAAATCATCAAGGGCTTTGACCATTTCATCAGATTTTCAATGAAATGGATTGCTGAAGAGTTGGAAAATGGAGATTAAAGCTTGTCCATTAAAGTTTGAAGATTTGCTATCTTAATATAAACTGAGCAGTGATTGTATATATGTATGAGAAATAGTGATCTGAACCAACTGATGATTTCTGGTTCAGCACAAAATATGAATATTAGAGATTATTTATCTTTTTCACATGCATGTGGTCATGTGTATCAGTTGCATAACTTACTAAGTTGGTTGCTACATAGATTTCAAAATTAGTGATATTTAGGTATATAAAAGCCCAACATCAAATATAAAAAGTGTGTTGTACAAGACATCAAAAGTAGAATTTTATATCAATTCATATCTTAAAATATTAAAGCTATGCATAAATTAAATAGTAGAATAATAAAATCTAACCATTTTGCGTTTAAAAAACTTTATGTTTCAAATGATTAAAATAAATATTTACTAAGACAGGAGTTATATTCCTTTTATTTATTTATTTATTTTTAAACCATAAACTCAAAACTTTTATTTTTTGAACATTATTAAGTCACTCATCGTAGTACTTCAAAAATATTCACTAGACTATTTTTCCCATAATGAAAAGGCTTAAACATTTTTAAAAAATCAAATTTAAAACGTATGCCATATAAATACTTCTAATATATTATATACTGATTATCATTCACTATATACTAAACCAAACTCTTCGCAAGTATATGAGAAAAGTTATTTTCAAGACAAATAAGCACAAAACAAATATACAAAATCTTCTAATGTCTTGATATAGCAAAATGATCTGATCAGAGAGAGTAATTCTACCAACTATGTAATTTTACCCATTTTAAACAAATTATTTAATTTTTTCGGTTATTTTTTAATTTAAAAATATCTTTTTATGAGAATAATAGTATCATACAATTAAGAGTGGAATAAATGATCATAGCCTGAGTACTTCGCAGAAGTGTAATACTTCCTTTAGCAGTGATAAAGTCTATTGTAGTTATATTTCTGCAATTGTGTATGGATGCTTCGTACTGACATGAATTTATTATTTAGCTAATAACAGTTAGGTACGCATTAGTATAATTTTTAAATCTTTAAACATTTCTATTATTTTTTATTCATCTTGCGATAAATTCAGATGAGAAACACGTGTTACTGAGGATGATAAATAATAATTATATGAATAATATTTAAAAACATGTATAGTATCTATAGTAAACCTAATGTAATTAGAAGAATTTGAACTCAGACTTTCAAGCTACCCATAGCTATCCACTTCATTTTTTACAACCATTACCCATAACCACACACATGTAAAAAAAATAGATGATTGTATATATGTGTGGGAGATGATAATCTGGATCAACTGATGAGTTTGGTTCAGCATTAAATATATATATATATATATATTGGAGATCTTTATTTAAACATATATGTGATCATGTGTATAAGTTGTATTAGATAAAGTAGATAGCTATAGGGGGCCTAAAAGTCTGAGTTCAAGTCTTTCTAAATATATATTATTATATAATTAATCTATTCATTCAGTATACTGAATGTTTACTACAGTAAATAAGGGGATTTGGACTTAGGATTTTCAGTCTATATGCATCTTCTACTCTATTTCAAACAACCAATATACATGACCACACGCATGTTAATAAGATATATGATCACCAGTATATGTATTTCATGCAGATCCAGCACTCATCAGTTGGGACAGATCATAATCTCTCATACATGTATACAATCAGTGCTTGTCTTATATTAAAGATAACAATTTCTTACACTTTATTGGACAGGCTTCTATATTCTCATCCTTCCACTAATTCAAGCATCCATTTCATTGAAAAACTGATGCTGGAATGCTCAAAGTCCTATTGATATAAATGGATACATAATGGTCTAATATTAAGAGGGGTTAGATTGACATAACTGAGTATAACTACACTACAAATCCATTAAGGGCTTTGAATGTTCCATTGTTGATTTTCAATGAAATGGATGGCTGAATTATTAGGTGACAAGATTGAAGCCTGTCCCTTAAAGATTAAGAAATTATCTTAATATAAACTGAGTAATGATTGTATATATGTATGGAAGATTCTGATCTGGCCCAACTAATGAGTTCTGGTTTTGCACTATATATATATATATAAGACATATTTTACATATATATATGACATATTTTACAGGTTTATCCATGTTAAAAATTTAAATATTTATATACCGATATTGTGACATGATCACACAAGTCACCCAGTGGATGACTTGTATGATCAAGTCGAAACATCGGTATAAATATTTAAATTTTTAACACGGATGAACCTGTAAAATATGTATTTTATATATACAATCTGTGAAACCCTTCATATCAACATATATATATATATATATATAGTAATCTGCTTTGGCACCAGAAATATTATTTGTAATTGTGTAATGCTATATCAGTAACATCTGATATTATATTCTTAAAAAAAAAATGAAATAATGTGAAATTTTTAAAAAATTTTATTTATGGTTTAAAAATGTGTTTGGAAGTACTTATATGTGCAATTTAAAATTTATTAGATGTCTAGTATCTTACTTTAGGGTGTAGTTAATGATAGGATAGGGGGTGGCTTGTCACAAAAGGAGTCAGTTCAGTTTAGGTTGATTATAATTGGTTTTGTTTGCTCACAAATAAATATTGACTTGTTTTGAGTGATTCTCTAGTTCGTTTGCTTTACATATTTTAATCTATAGTATAAACAGTGAAGCATATTTCACTCATCATTAAAAATGTCATTTCAGTCACATCAGTTTAATACCTATAGCACATTATTTGTAAATATTCATTTATGTCTGTATCATTATCCAACTTCAATTTTCACTCATATGCTTTATGAAACCATAAAAATATCACATCTCATACTCAAATATTTAATTTTACCATTACTAGTCTAAAAACCAGCTTAATTACTTTTTAAAATGAATTGATGGATTACTGGACTAGTGAATTATTTAAAAAAAACATGCTGTAAAATATTTTTATTTGTTAAAATGATTATTCCTTTTATTCTGTTACTTTAAGAATACAGAATATTTAATTCTTAGTTTCAATTTAATATTTAATCTTTTATTTATTTAAAAGACAAAATATTTTTTTTTGTTTCTTTTTTTTTCTCCAAGAAAGTTTCTTGCATAAATTAATTCTTAATCTGTCAGGTAACCTTTGAACTCTCAAATGACTTGAGATTGGAAGAATAAATGCTGGGTAATTTTTTTTGAGGGCTATAAAAAGAATTAAAGATAATTATATATGGGACTACTGAAAGAACTTCCAAAGTGGGGACTACTAAAAAGACTACTACCAAAGAAGTACTCAGATTCTCTACTGATAGAACTTCAAAATATTATTTAAGCAAAGCTTGATAGTGCAGTTTTATTAAAAACCTATTTTTCCAAGAAAAAAAAGCTAAGTTGAAAGTTTAAAGTACTAAAAAGTTTCATGATAATGGTAGCATAAACAACTTTCAAGGTACATTGATTTCTATTTTTAATTAACAGTCTCAACATTCTCAATCATTATTTTAAATGCATAAGTGTATTTATATTATAACGTATTTAAAATTAATTAGTAATATGAAGAATGGAAGTACGTAATCATATTTCAAAATCATTTTATTTAAATTTCAATCTGACTTGTGAAGAAGACAGAAGAATATTTATTTTTTTGTCAAAATTATTATTCTTAAATTTTAACTACAATATTAAGGGAATAACTGCAGCTTGTACATATCTTTGTTATGCCAGAAAAATATGCGGACTCTCATTAAGTATCTCAAAAACTCTCTATAATAGATTTTGTGTTAGCTATAAAAGAAGAAGATTAAGAAAAATGCATAGGAATCATTTATTTTATTATCATTTTTATTAAAATACTTGCCTGACTATTTATAATTTTTTTTCTTGCCTATTAGAAAATAAGACTAAACGTATAATTCAACTAAGTATTTAATTATTTTTTTGACTACTATAAGAAATGGTTTTAGAAAAATGATGAACTGAAAATGACTTTTATTGCATTAATTGTCCTTCTTATTCGCAATGGAATTTCTCATATAGAATATTGCCAACCAGTTCACGGAAAGTTAAATAAATGTCATCAGCTCAAATAATTGTATACATTTTCTGAATGGCTCTGAAAAAAAAAAAATAAATATGAAATAAATACTAAATACAATTTATGAATGAAATATGAATTATTACTGCTTTATATAACATTAATAGCAATTTCATTAGCTCAGCTAAAAAAAACATTGAATGCGCTATATAGGAATCAAAATAATATTGTTATCTGTTTTCCTGCAGGAATGTGTTGTCTTTGTCAATATTTATCCTTGTGTGTTTATTATTATCATTAGTATTCATTTTGGAGACATGACCAAGGGATGTCATGTATAAACTATAATAAACTTTCGTTTTTGAACTCAGAAGAAGAACAAAAGAACTTTATTTATTTATTTATTTAATCGTATTTAGTAGATAGATAGTATAAAGGTTGTTTTATAATTTTATTATTTTTATTATTATATTTAGTATGTCTACTAGAACGTCTCATAAATGTACAATATTAAGTGAATATTGTGCAAAGGTATTTATTATTATTATTTTAGTATAAACTTTATCATGTGCCATATATAAATGTACGTGCTTGGTAAAATGGAGATGTCCATTCAAGGTTAAAAGAGTGAACAGTTATTTTAAAAGAGTTTCATTACATAAAATCTATATCTTTGTGTTTTTTTTAATAGATTAGAAAATCATTGTTTTCAATAATTATTTAACCTGGAACATAAAGCTTCATTATTTATCTAAGTTAAACTTCTCCTTTAGATATGTGCTAATATAAATGCACTATAAAAAGCTTATTTTGTCTTATATTGCCAACAGAAATTATTGCTTTGTTTCTCAACCGTAGTTAATATATTTTAAGTTATGAATATTATATCAGATATGAAATGTTTACCCATTGTTGCATCTACAGTTAGTAATTAATATTTTTACAGTAGTTCTTTACCTACTGGGATTTGAATTGTCTGTATTATTATTATGCTCATATGTGTGTGTATGTTATAAAAACTCAACCATAATATCATGTAATTTTGCAAGTAAAAATGATATGTAATCAATTGGTTTTGAAGGATGTGGATGGACTGTTCAAATTTGAAAGATTAGAATCTGTTTAAACATGAATTTATTGTTCTTTATCATGTTTGATAAGAAAAGTGTTTAGTGGCTATTTGTAGTAAAAGTAATGGTGTTTTATTGTGTCTTGTGGGATTGAATAATCTCTTGTTATTTGAATATTTGATATGGTAGATTGCCTAATATATTTTATGGGATAGAATAAATCCCTTTGTTATAGAAATATTTTCATATTTGATATAGTGTATTGCCTAATATATTTTATGGGAAAGAGTAAATTCCTTTGTTTATAGAAGTATTTGATAGGAGTGGATTGAATCCTCCATATGATATTTTATAATATGAATTAGGGTATGTAAAGCCCAGTATTTTATCTCCCTGATGTTTTGGTGTTGAAATTTAGTCCCACCAGTTTATGTAGTCTCAGAAGTAGATTTGGGAGTTATTGTCATGTTAGTTATGAAATTAGAATTGTGAAAATCTTTTATCCCATGTGTATAGAATGCCTTCATCTTACTCATAGCCATGTGCCAGGCAATTTAGTGATAAGAAGAATAATAAAAGTAGAGTTGATTTCCTCATAAAAACAGCTATGTTAGAATTAGTGCTGAAGCTTGTTTGGTCCATTGCTATTGTCCGTATTATGATTTATTAACACATTCATAAGTAAACCGATTGAATTGGATTAAATTGAATATTATTAATTATTTATTGTATGACACACAGAATAATGCAGACACAGATATAAAGTACTAATTTAATAGTTATAAAAAAATTCATCATTAATGTATAACTTCAATCATTTGCATTTATCATTTTAAATTTCATATCATCAGCTTCCATAATATTTAATCATAACTGGTATAAGCAATAAAAGAAGACAAATCATAATTAATTAATAGCATTATTCATTTCTGTTTTGCAAAGATAAACGTAGTTAATTGATAGAATTACTTCCATTTTGCAAAGTATAATTTAATCTTATTTTGTGTTGATTCTTAAGTTCAAACCCCCTTATTTTAGTTATTACGCATTTTAAAGTGAAAATTCCAAGATTTAGATTTATTTTATAATATAATTGAAATATTTAACCGATATATTTGTTATAGACTTATTAGATTCATTAATAATTTAAGAGTGGTATAAAAGACAAGATGTCAAATATAAAACAAATTCTGTAGATTGTTGCCAGAAATGTAAGGCTATATTATTTTAGTTTCATATGTGTATCAGAAGGGACTGATAAATGAAAACTAATTTTGCAATAAAATATAAAGAATGTATTTCAGTGTATTCTTTAGGGCTAAAGATATAATGTGTGCCATAAGTCAATCAAAGTGACTTAATAGACTAAATGTATTAGATAAGAAGTTAGAAAATTATCTTGTAATTTCTGTTATTATGTAGGTCCTTAACCACTGATATTAATACATCCAAAACTTATACTTATTCAAATTGTAAAGAAATTAAATGTTGTTTAACTATATTTTGTTGTCATAAACATTTTATTATTCAAAAACTGTATTCAAGATCTTCTTTAACATTTATTCGTTGTTTCTTATTTCCACACATGCTCACACATTTATTTTATTTAATGTGATATAATTGTATTTTCATTTAATTATAATAAACCTCCAAATATGATGATATTGATTTCCTTGATCCAAGCACTGTATGAGATGCCAATTATCTACTAATTGTCTTAAAAGGTTTTATTATTTAGTAATTGTTTAGATGATGAGTTGAAATCAAAATGTTCCCGATTTCTTTCATTATCTAACTGCCATTATTTAGTTAGGTTATTGCTTAGTTTATATTATTATTTTCATAATATTAAATAATAGTCATTAAGAGATAGAGATGTTAGATTAGGCCATGCCATAACAGATTCCCTGAGATTTTCAATATTTAATTCAGATTAAATAATAAATTCAATTAACTAGATTAGATTAGTGTGTAATTAAAATTTTAATAATAATAGGTCTAGTTTAAGTTCAGATCCAACTAATTATACATTGTAGTTTCTGAAATATTATATTTTAGTTATTAGTTTAATTGTCTAATGTGGTAGAGGTTGTTCAGTGCATGTGGATGATGGGAGGAGATGAAGTATAGATTATAATTAGTTAATTTTAGCTGGTAGAATTTTACCAATTTAATTTTTGTTTAGTATAGAATTTGATAGATATTTATTTCTATTAATCATAATATTTTCTCCCACATCTAATGTACATTGTACACCTCATACACCTCTGCATCCCTCAACTGAGTTAGTTTATGGTGAAACTTTAATTAAGAGCCTCACAAGTAAATTTAGGATAAAGTTAGTTCGATAATTTATTCTATGATTTATAGAATTGGTGCCCCCGGGTATTTGTTAGTGATGGTGATTGGTGGTGAGAATTACAATATATATATATATATATAGAGAGAGAGAGAGAAAGAGAGAGAGATGTGCATTGGGTATCATTTATCTTTTTATATGTGTGATCATGTATATTGATTGTTTGAGATGGAATGGAGGATAAATATAGACTGAAAATCCTAAGTTTAAATCCCTCTGTTGCCTTGACAACAGTTTCAAATTGTTGATTGTTATTGATATTGGGATTGTCTAAGTGTTGGCTGGTTTTTAATATATATATCATTAAAAATTAGCAACACTTAGACAATGCCAATATTAATAACAATCAACAATCTCAACCTGTTGTCAAGGCAACCTCCTTTTAACAATAAAAATGGAGTCCCTCTAATATATTTATATAGACATTAACAATTGCAAATTGATCACAAACATTGAAATTATTGTTGATTGTTATCGACATTGGGATTGTCTAAGTGTTGACTGTTTTTAATGATTATTTATAAACTCATTTAACCTTGAGGATTATTATTCTTATTATAAAAATATAAAAATAAAGTCTTATTTTAATGATTACTTATAAACCCATTTAACCTTGAGCATTATTACACTTATTATAAATATATAAAAATAAAATCTTATTTGGGTTATATCATGTATTATTTTGTATTTTTCCAATGTTTCAATGAATAATATTCATCTATATCAAGGTTGACGTTTTAATAAAGAATTATTATATCTTAAATAATAACAAGATTGAGCAATCCATAAAATTGAAGAAATATAAGAGATATGAATACAGATTTTCACGATCCTTTCAGCCATCCACTCTATCTTATACAACTGATATTCATGACCACACACATGTGAAAAAGATAAATGATCTCCAATAAACATATTTTGTGCTGAACTGGCACTCATCAATTGGTCCAGATCATTATCTTCCACACACATATAAATAATCAGTCAATATTGGCATGACAATAATATTGACATTAACAAGAGATTTTGGCATTTCATCGTCAGATTTACAATGATATGGATGGCTGAAGAGTTGGAGGGTGGAGTAGATTAAAGCCTGTCCATTAAAATTTGAAGTGAAGATTTGCTATCTTAATTTAAACCAAATACTGATTATATATATATGTGTGTGTGTATGTGGGAGATGATAATTTGTACCAACTGATGAATGCTGATTCAGCACACAATATGAATATTGGAGATGTGTGTGGTCATATATAATGGTTGCATGAGATAGAGTGTATGGTTGAAGGGAGCTTGAAAATCTGTTTTCAAATCCTTAAAAACTCCAAGTACATATTAAAACTAAAGAAACTAGAAAAAATGCATTAGTCCATTTATCCTGAATGATCAGCCATCAAATACATATATTAGAAGGATTGTTATTTTCTTCAAGCTCAATCTATTTAATACTTAAGGCATAACACTTCTTTATTAAGACCCTAATCTTGTCAGGAATTAATGTTATTTTACATAGATCTTAGAAATTAATACAAAATAATGTCTGCTATAACCCAAATAAATCTTTATCTTCATCATATAACTGTAAAAATATTACATATAATATGTATAAACCGAAACTCAAAAATTTTCAATTAGCTAAGAATTTTTCAAGTAAGTTTAAAACTTTTTATACGACTTCCCACTATCAATCCAGTAATTTATTATTCTTATTATTATATTAAATGTCATAAGTCTAGTGAAAAAATTAAAAATTGAATAGAGAATGAATCAAAGATGTCTTGTTAAGTGACTAATAATTAATAACATTTTAATTACCCAATGTTCTTTTACCTTACTATGCTTAATCGTTTAGCTTAATGCAGAGCTTCGTCATCTGTGTCTGTCATACTATTAGTCATTTATTTCACTATTTAGAAGAATGTGATTATCTCTGTTTCTGCAATAGCATTCCCGTGCTTCGATCATAACACACCAATTTAGCAACAATCTTTTCCTTGCTTTTCTAATATTTTATCTACTTATTTATTTTACATAGTTAGACTGACCTTGATTCTAAGCTTATAAGTGACTCCTAATATGGATAAAATCTTTTTTCATATATAAAATATATATTTTTAAAAAATAGAAACAATCAAGATGTTTTGTTTTTTTTATTTAAAAAACACGCAAGTTTTAATCTGATGGTTACATTTAATATTATTTTAACAAAGCATTAAATTTTATAATCATCATAATCCTATTAGAAGCCACATATAGACAAGCATTTATTTTAATTGCAGGAGAAAAAAATTAGATAGAGAAAAAAACAAAGAATAAGAAGTTAAAAAAATAGAAAGATTTTAATCATTACCTGTAATTACACAAAAACACTAAGCGATTCTCATAGTTTCTATAAAGTAAACTTGTACAAATAGAAATATTAGCGTTTATATTTGATTTGATACACTTGATGATTTTTTTTAATACTTTTAGGAAAAAATAAAGATGATTATTAGAAAATATTTTTTGTAGTAAAAAAATTAAAAATGAATATTAGAAAATATTAATGCATCTTGTTTTTTGTTGTCTAATAATAATAATTTCTTGTGGCATTCAAAATTACACTGAATTAAAAAATCCATGTTTTGTTTTGTTTTTTTAAGTGTCATAGCATCGGCCGGGATGCGAACCCGCAACCCGGGCAACTGCCTGCAAGTGCAAGGCAGTCGTGCTGACCTCTCGACCACCAGTAAAATCCATGTTTATCTTAGCAATTACAATTTCGAAAATATATTCTCAAACATTTTTCGAGAAGATTAAATTTTCGAATATTCATTCTGTATATATATCAAAGCTTGTTATTTTTGTTTGATAAAGATTAGAAATTGAATAAAATAATTTAGTAAAACAGAACAGGATAGACGTGAATTTGCTATATCCTCTGGTTCAATTTTTGAAAAATGTTTTTTCTTGAAAATACAATATCCAAAAATATTAAGATTAAAAAAAAAGTGTTAACCATTAATATATATATATATTCACTAAAAAAAATATTATTGATTTTCCAAATTTTATAAAGATATATATATTTATGGAGTCTTTACTGAGAGATATCTATATTAACTGAAGTGGATTCAATTAATAAGTTTAAGGGATCAACAAATAAACATTGATGGAAGGAAATGAAGTACATTCTTTTATAAAAGCAAGTTTTGAGTGCTGGTCACAGGTTTGAATAACTATTTTTTTTTAAAAATCATTGTTGTCTAGTATTTGGAATAAATATGTGGAATTGTTCGTATTACTTAAGAGAATTTATTTCTATGTTAGTTGCTCATTCATTATTTTTCTTGCAAACCTTGGTAATTTATAACAATTTACCACAGAGAAAGTTTTACTCCTATTATTTGTGGACAATAAAGTTTTATTTTTAAAATAGTAATAATAATAATAATAGCAATAATTCCATATTATATATATTACATTTAGATGAAAGTAATTTAGTCATTAAGATATAAATTCATTTTACTGGCAAAAATAAAGCTAAGCAAAATAATAACATGCCCTTAAAATTAAAATTATTTGAGACAAATTAAAACATTTGACAGTCTTTTAATTAGCATAGTTACTTTATATGAATAACATAATATTATTTAATTAATAAGCCATAAATAAAATTTGACGCACATGCATATTTTTGTATACGATTATCTAGGTGCACGAACTCCACTAAAATAATTAACAGTATACATATACATTAATATATACATTATTGTTTTCCTAGAATTCTTATTTACTTTTTCAAAATATAACTTTTTTTTTAAACCTGACTATCTACATACTTTTAACTACATTAGTTTAAACTCTTGTAAAAAAAAAATTCTAATTACTTAAAAAACTTATTGACTTTTTCATCCGATTAGTTTTGCAGCAAGAGTTATAAACCTTCACAATTAAAAAATATTTACAGCAAACTTATGCATATAATTGTGTATATATATATGGGCTGCAGAAAGGAGTTTGCTATTAACTGAAAGGAGACCCTTTGATTCCTCTTGGAGGCCTTAAAGGAACCGAGCAGGGCAAATTCCTAATGTCCTCTCCATACGTTCTTGTCGTTGCAGCTGTTATTACTATATGTTTATTCATATAGTATACGAAAGTCACCAACCAAGGCAGCGGTTGGTGGCCGAAGGCGGAGGGTGCTAAGAATATCCTGGAGGCGGACCCAGGCTGCCATTTGAATGATGACTTTTTATTTAGGTACTTACAACTGCAGATCACTTTCAAGTGAAGGAAGATTGCAAGAATTAGAAGAAGAACTCTCTTATATTAAATGGGATATTATTGGACTTTGTGAAGTTAGAAGAAAAGGTGAAGAGACAATTGATTTAAAAAGTGGACATATGCTCTATTATAAAGGCACAAATATTGGAAATACAAGTGGAGTAGGATTCATTATAAATAAAAAGTGGAAGAACAATATTGTGGAGATTGATGGTGTATCAGACAGAGTGGCAAGATTAGTTATACAACTTAATAGCAGATATCAAATGCAGATAATTCAGGTTTATGCCCCAACAAGTTCTCACAGTGATGAAGTAGTAGAAGATTTTTATATGGATGTACAAAAGGCTTTTGATCAGAGTAAACAACACTTTAAAATTGTTATGGGAGATTTTAATGCTAGAATTGGTAAACAAATGAAAGATGAAAGTGTTGTAGGTAATTTTGATTATGGTAATAGAAATGAGAGAGGACATAGACTTGTGGAGTTTGCAGAGAAGGAAAAACTTTATATTATGAATTCTTTTTTTGAGAAAAATGTTAGAAGGAAATGGACATGGAAGCATCCAAATGAAGGTACAGCAGAATTGGATTATATTTTGACTAACAGAAAATACATATTTCAAGATTGTAATGTTCTTAATAAATTTAACACAGGAAGTGATCATTGATTAGTAAGGGGTAAGATACATGTTAATGTAAAACTAGAGAGACAAAAATTATTAAGAAAAACTATATTTACAGTTGATATTCCTAATCTTCAGAAACATTCTAATGAATTTAAATTAGAACTTACAAATCGGTTTCAAGTATTAGTAGATTTTGAACATGATTCAGATTTGAATGAAATTGATATGAAAATAACTGATACACTTTTAAAAACTGCAACAAAAATAGCTGATAGAAAAAAGCAGCAATTGACTAATAAAATTTCTACTGAGACTAGAGAACTTATGAAGAAAAGAAGGAATATGAAGATATGCAAGAATGATGCATTAAAAAGAATTGAATATCTCGAATTTTGTAAAATGGTGCGGAAAAGAGTTGAAAATGATATAAGAAAGTCTAACTGTGAACTAGCAAGAAAAGCTGTAGAAGAAAATAAAAGTCTTAAGAATGTAAAACAACATTTTGATATTGGTAGGAAATTTATATCTGCAATAAGGAAAAAAGATGGAATTATTACTAAAAAGAGGGATGACATTATGAAATTGGTAGAAGATTTTTATTAAGAATTATATAGTAATAAAGAACAAGTACCTCCTATATCTATTACATCTTTCGAATTGCCCAGAATTTTAAATGAAGAAGTGAGAAATGCAATTAAATGTATGAAAAAAGGAAAGGCTCCAGGTAATGATGGAATTATAATTGATATATTAAAAGAAGCAGGTGAAGAAACAGAAAAAATATTAGCAAAGTTATATACCAAATGTCTAAATGATAAAGATGTACTGGATGATTGGAAGAATGCAGTAATAATATTAATATTTAAAAAAGGTGATAAAGAAGATATTAGAAATTACAGACCTATCAGCCTTTTATCAGTTTTATATAAAATTTTTACCAAGATAATTACAACTCGTCTACAGAGAACCTTGGATTTTCACCAACCAAGAGAACAAGCTGGATTTAAAAGTGGTTTTAGTACAGTAGATCATATTCAAGTATTGAGAGAAGTTATAGAAAGGACAAATGAATATGAGTTGTCATTATGTTTTGGATTTGTAGATTATGAAAAGGCATTTGATTCTATAAACATTTCTTCAGTGAGTAAAGCATTGGATCATCAAGGTATAGATCCAGGATATTGTCATATTTTAAAGAATATTTATAAAAATGCAACAGCAACAATTAGATTACATAATGATACTGGGAAAGTCAGCATTGAGAAAGGTGTAAGACAAGGTGACTCCATATCTCCAAAACTCTTTACAGCAGTGCTGCAAGAAGTATTTTGTGGATTAAAATGGGAAACTAAAGGAGTGAAAGTAAATGGAGATTATTTAAGTCATTTAGATTTCGCAGATGATGTAGTTGTTTTTGCAAATAATGCTTCCGAGCTGCAGGAAATGTTGCAGGAGTTATCAGATGAAAGTAGAAAAGTAGGACTAAAGATAAATGTTAAAAAGACTAAAGTAATGTTTAATCGATTTGCTCAAAATATGAAAATAAAGATTGATTATGATGAATTAGAAGAAGTTAAGAGTTACAAATACCTTGGTCAGATTATTAATACAGATGGAAACATAATAGAGGAAATTAATCATAGAATTAAACTTGGTTGGAGTGCTTTTGGTAGAAATAACTTGATATTAAAAGGAAATATGCCTATGTGTTTGAAAAGAAAGGTTTTTAACAAATGTGTTTTACCAGTTCTTACTTATGGATCTGAGACTTGGACACTTAATAGAAGATCAATACAGAGACTTCAGACCACTCAAAGAAGTATGGAGAGATGTATGTTGGGAGTAACAAGAAGAGATCGAAAACACAATGTATGGGTAAGAGA
Organism: Epiperipatus broadwayi; assembly: GCA_028023455.1. Taxonomy (NCBI): domain Eukaryota; kingdom Metazoa; phylum Onychophora; class Udeonychophora; order Euonychophora; family Peripatidae; genus Epiperipatus; species Epiperipatus broadwayi. Next base: position 4,072,654 of record JAQFVV010006278.1, on the reverse strand, counting down.
ACAAACAGGTGTTACTGACCTCATTGAAAAAATTAAAAGATTGAAGTGGAGTTGGGCTGGACATATTGCTAGAAGAGATGATAATAGATGGACAATTGAAATTTTAAACTGGATTCCAAGAGATTGTAAAAGACCCAGAAGGAGACCACATGTAAAATGGATGGATGAAATAAGAAAATGTGTAGGGGTGATGTGGAGAAGAGAAGCTAAAGATCGGAGAAGATGGATTAAACTTGGAGAGACCTTCATCCTGCAGTGGATTGATAATGGTTGATAATGATATATATATATGACTATTTCTATCATCTAATATAAGTATTAAATGTCTTTAGAAAAAATTTAACTTTGTTTAATTAATACACTCAAGTGTTAGTAATAGCACACAGGTTAATATATGCATAACGTTTGGAGAAGTATTGTTCTCTCATCTTCTTCGGGTGTTGCTGGTCTGACCAGTGACAGTACTAGCATGGAAATTGAATCTGGATCCTTAGATTTTTGAATATTGAATTTTAAGGTAACGTTCAACGTTACCTTCTTAGTTAGAGCATTACCTTAAAATTCAATATTCAAACATCTAAAATTCCAGTTTTGATTCCCATGCTAGTATTGCCATTGGTTAGGCTAGCAGCACCTGAAGAAGAAGGAGACTAATACCTCTCAAAAGATTGTGCATATATTAACTTGTATGCTATTACTAACACTTGAGTGTGCTCGAAATATTTAAACAAAGTTATTTTTTTTCTAAAGACATTCAAAACATATATTAGATGGTGGGAATATTCCAATATATAAATTACAACTAAATGCCATCTTCACAAACCTTCAGGAAAACACAATGCATATAATCCGTTATAGAAGGAATTGTTTAAAATTAATCTTAAATTCTATATGAGATTAGTACATTATATATATATATATATATATATATGTGTGTGTGTGTCTATTGTCTTTCTATAGAAATTAACATAATGATTTTATTGTTATATAATATTTATATTTAGTTATAATAAAAAAAACAGTACCTCTCTGAGGAGTGCCAAAGCACGAAACCATGGTCAGGGGTTTGAGGAGGGATTCCTGACAGAGATATTTTAAGTGCTGGCTAAGCATTTATCACAAAGCTTGTAGAGGAATTGGCAATCCTCATTGTTTATAACTTACAAGCTCAAGAGATAGGGTCATGTGATCTATGGCTCTTATTTTGACTATTTATAGCAAATTTTCCCATTGGTAATAAAGCTTATGCAGACTTGGTCAAAAAATGTATAAATGCATTGATCTCTGAATCCATCATAAATTTTAAATATATTTATGTTCATTTTCATATTTATGCGAAGGCGTACTACAAAAAAAATTAGTATTAATAAAACTTTTATTAATATTTAGACGGCGATCTTTTGTTCAAACTAAACGAAAAATTAAAAATTATTTATTATTAATAGTGATGTTGATATATACTTTGTTAATCTTAAAAGTAAGATGGAGTTTGTTAGTTGTTGTTTTTTTCTCATTTAATTATTCTTTGAATAATCGATTCATACTTTTAAGAGAAGCTTCAAATTAAAATAATAATTATACTCAAATTTAAAAAAAGAATTGGTATTTCTGGAAAGAATTCATCTAATCTATCTATAGAGTGCTTCCGGTTGGAAAGCCATTTTTATAATATTTTTTTATTAAATTGTTGAAAAACTATATGTATTAAATAAATTTTACTTGGTTATTTGATCCAATATTCAAATAGAGGAATAGTAGCAACATTTATTCTTGTATTATCTTTTGTTTTTTCCCCCCAACAAATCCGTTTACTAAAACGTGCAGGTAAATGCGCCATCTATTGCTAAGATTTGTAAGTATGTATGTGTAAGCGCGAGTATTTATATAAATTTAAAATAAAATATTCATTTCAGTGCTGCTTACTGTTTTTATTACTCTTCTGAATAATAAAAACTTTAAAATAAATTGTTTGTTAAAACTATTTGAAGCAATTCAACTGCAATAAAGGAAACAATTTTATACACAGTTTACAAACCTTTACTTTCTGGATGTTTATAAAATTGTACTCCCTCATTAAAAAATTTAAAAAACCATGGAAATGTACTGTGAGGCTTGAGTGTACTCTAGTTCTAAATTCGGCTCTGATCCGATCAGTTTTCGGCTCTGATCTGATCTGCAGTTGGAAGATGAAGTTGACGAATAAGTGATTGTAGTTAACTAAGAATAATCAATAAGCAATAACTGATCAAGAATATTTCATATTGCCTCAAAATTTGAAGCAGCCGACACTTCAAAGTTTATGCACTATTTCTATACATAGGAATTTTTTAACTTATCTCTGTACTTTTTTTTTCATTCTCTCTTTTTTTTAATCTTATTAACTTTACTCTCTTGGGATAGTATAAAGTGTATATATTAAAAACTTTTTATACTGATAATCGTCTCTCTGCACTAACTGTGACAGTAAGATAGGGTTTTTTGTGGAACTACCTGCCCATCTGAATGCAACACTAACTATTCCACTCAAGGACACTCCACCGCCTAACTGCAGCACATGGATGACCCAAGTATGGACTTATGTCAACAACTGCATTAACGTAGCACAAAACACACTTGACAGTAAAAAGTCATATTGGGAGGTCTACAAACACAAGATCAACTCTCCCACTGCAGTCCCAAATGCTCTTGGCATAAACAACAGACTATTGATTAAGAAAGCAAAACATTCGTTCTTAGAACTGAAATACATAGACTTTATTATAAAGCTAAATCTGTGCTCCCATCTACCAGTCATTTTCTAGTGTAGAAAAGGGGAGTTACCAACTTAATCCGCTATGTCACTTATGTGCCAGGGAAAATGAAACGATTCAACATATCTTCACAACTGTCTGATTCTCAGCTTGCTAAAAACATTTATCAATAATAAAGCCAAAAATCAAAATGCAGAATTGTTTTCGTTTCAACATGCAATCAAGAACGGAAATTATTTAAACATCAGACTCAATTTTCCTCTCATTTGCAATCTGGCTAACCAGATGCAACCACCTAATTAATAATACTACATCCAATATCTTTGAAACCTTTAAAACATCAATTAAGAGCATCAGAGATAGAATGATAGCATCAGACTGACTGCATAAAGAAACATGGTTCAAAGTCATCCTAATAGAAGAACAAGAATCATAGAATCCCTCTACTTACTGCGTCATCTCAAGCCTCCACTTTGCAGTTACACAGAGTACATAATTTCAAGCTGTGTTAAAAAATGTATTTCATGTACAAATAAATTTAATAAATTTTCTTTTTTAAAAAAAAAATTATCTACAATTCTATCCCAATTTTTTATTATTATTATTATTATTATTATCATCATCATCATCATCATCGCATTTTTATACGCATGTGCTTGAGGCTACAGCCTTAATGAATATTACTTGCGTAATCAATGTGCTCAATGTGCGTTTAAATAAATTTGTAATTACAACTTTATATTATTATTATTATTATTATTATTATTATTATTATTTTATGCAAGTATTAAGGAATATATAAAAAGCCGTCACTATTAATTAGAAAATGATATAAACAAATTTGAAGATTAAAGTGTCATAGCTCATAGATGATAATTATTCAGCTTGGGATTAGTTTTAGTTCAGAGGTTCACATGACAAATGATTGTAAGTTTAGACATTTCTGCTTAAGAATCTATCTATTCCATTATATATATAGAAATACATATAAAAACTCATTTAAATTGTATGTCATACAATCTAATCATGCCCTAATGATTGACAAATTGCTTATGTAAGCTGTAGAAATAGTTGTAATGTAGGAAATGATAATGATAACAAAGAAAAAGATAGTGGAAATTTTAAAAAGTAGGTTTTTCAACATATGCAAAAAATTAATATGATGTGATTGCTTCTATTATAGATCAGTTGTATGCTTAAAAAATGATAGAAATAGCATCAAAGTAGGGGGTAGTGAAAATAATATCCATCTCTTTCTATTTTGGCACTATTATTATTACTGATATTTTTAAGCTGTGTTAGTCTATAATAATCATTCAAGTATTTAAAAAAATTCATATCAAATTAAGTTTGTTGCTATAAATTGGAATACCTATCTTTTGTTATTTGTATTACTTCCTGTTTTGTCATCATCACTACTTCTAATATTACATCTATGTCTGCAGCTTAAGTAAGCAATCTGTTAAACATCATGATGTAAATAGATTTTATGAGACATACAATGATAGGATGATTTTTAAATAGATCTACTCAAGCAAAATCACAACCATGAAATTTCACTCTGCCAAATTTGATCCCATTATTTTTTTAATCGTAAGGACTTTTCATATTTTACATTCTCAATATTATTTGCATATAAAAAATAATAATAAAAGTTTGTAGTTGAAACAGCAATGTATGTAATTAAAGTCACTTAAAGAAATAGAATCAAATATAACTGTCTTATAACAATTATCTAAAGCTTTTTACAAGTGATTTTTAAAATATTCATGTGCATTTTATCACAATCTGGCAATGTTTCACCGTCTATCACTTTTTTGGCTGCTTTGATGAAAATGCTGTATTATATATATATATATGTGTGTGTGTGCGTGCGCATGTGTGTGTGTCTAGAACAACAATAGCTACATAGCATTCTTAAATCAGTCTATATATTTTTATGTAAATTGCTTTTGAAAATATTGTTATTAATTTTATAGAATAAAGCTATTTCATTCATTCTTAAAACTCTTTAATAAATATTTATACATCATATATTTTGAAATAAGTAATGTATTATTCATTTCAATGTTGAAAAAAATTCAAATTCAGCCAATTTGCATTAACAAAAAAACTGGAACAAGCTATGCAAAAAACAAAAGAATTTAAAACTTATATACTGCATTCAGACTGGATACTCACTTTATTCAAACTGCATTGAACCTTCAGTATGCTTAGTGAGTAAAAGATAGAAAAACCACCAGCTGCTAAATCTAATATGGATGTCTGAATAACTTGACATTCTATTTTAAATAACTCTGACTAAATGAAGAAATAACACTTATATCAAATTGTGGAGTTGGATATTGTTAAAACATATTATGGCCCATACAAACTGTTTAATAATTGTAGGCAGAAACAAACGTGCTATCATTATCTTGTTTTGTTAATTTTACATTTAAAAGAACTGATCAGATTTTATTTTAACTATTTTAAGTGTGTATTTAATAGTAAAATGATATATCTTATTTTGTGAATTATTTAAAACAGCAAGCAAATATTAATTAAAATTAGTTGCATTTTAATGCAGCCGGTAGGGGGGGGGGAACTGCTCTGTTTTATATATGTATGTTAACACTTTGTAAAGAACTTCTTTTTAATACATATTAACCAAATATTATTTTTTAGAAATTGTCAGTTTATATAATAAAAAATTAATTAAAGTTTGAGGTCCAGCTTTGCTGTATGGAAAATGTACTTAATTATTTATAACTGTATTAATATTATAATGTAAATGAAATTTAAAATAAACTTAGCAAAACAATCTTGGGCACTTATAAATAATTATTATTTTCTGTGTATGTATGAAATAAATCAATAATATATAAGAGGTTAGAGAAAAAATTTTGTTTAAAAAATGGTAAATTATATGTCATCTGATAATTATATTTTGTAATCAAAATATTGTTGTATGATGTGTTAGTATCTTTAACTGTATTATTATATGGTCTACATTAAATTCATTGAGGGTAACTTGTATTCATCATAATCTAGCCAGGTATTGCAGAGGTTGTATGTAGTAGCCATAAGTATGCTATTAAATGAAATATTGTTTTAAAAATATGTAAATTTTTGAAACATGCTTAGTCTGACCATTACAATAAATAATGAAAAATAATATTTTTTACATTGAATAAATATAATGCCATAAACAGCTATCTAGCTGAGTGTCATATGTCTTCCCAGGGTTCTATACCTATACTCATATTATATTTACTATGTATTATTATTTAGCCCATGATTTAGGCAGAGTTGGTCATTATCTCAGTTGTCTTCTATATTAAAGTCTTTATTTCATTTTATGTCTTAATTCACATTAGTAAGACTATATGTGCTTCCTAATTTAGCAGATTTATTGATGAGGGTAATTTTACGTCTCTTTTATGTGGAACACTGTTTTATAATGTTATATGGTATTATTCTGCTGCTGGTAGTTTAATCCACAGAATTATCATTAGCATTTTTTATCTTATTCTGTGCTGATGGTCTAATCCACAGAATAATCATTTGCCATTGTATTATATTCTTTATCTTCGTTTCTGCACTGGTGGTTAATCCATGGAACAGACTGTAATTATCCTTGCCATTCTGATTATGCTGAAAAAAATCACAGAGCCCTTAATGCTTTGTTATTTCTTTGCATGGATGAATACATACATAGGGATATCATTGCTCTTTATTGTATAAATGTACATTTGAGCAGAGTCTCCATACATTGTGATGTTACATTGTTTTCCTCATCTTTAAGTTGATCTTGCATGTTCAGTTACCAGCTATAAAGGGGAAATTCAAATGAATTATTTTTATAATTTATTATAAGTCAGTTATATGATATTCCCAACTGAGTTGATGTTCAAATTTTCTCTTTGATTTATTGTCTCATTATGACCAACTTCTGCATGTTTATCAATACCAATTGTTATTATTATTATAAATATGAGGTATAGGTGCATTGGGTTCTGGTATTAACATATTGGTGAAGCTATTGATGAGGTGAATGAATCCATTCTTTCTTCTATAAAGGGCTGAAATCAAATCCATTTGTAAGAAAATCTTATATTGTGCTTATTTTGAATTCACAGACATTATCTGTGTATAAAAACAAGTACACATGATGGTCTTTTATTTTATTTATTTATTAATCTAATTTTTGTGAACATTGTATTAACCAATTATTTATTTATTATTGATTGAGTCATAAATAAATGTTAATTATATAATTTAACCTAACTTTGTCATTGCTATTTCTCATATATAAAAACCAGAACATACAATGTATTAAATAGACTGTATATTAGAGTATATATTGTCCCTGATAATGGATGCAAGATTTATTGAATTTATAAGAGAATATCTTAATTTTTTTTTTTTATTCTTGAGTAGTTAGTGATGTACAGGGTATAATAAAATCCCATTTACCTTCTACATCATTTCCGCTTTGCTTTGTTAATTCTAGAATATAATCCAGAATTTGTTACTTCTATTGGTGTTCATGATATTAGAATCTAAATTAATAAATAAGCTTGCTACTCAGTATGGTGACTGAACCTATTTTCTAATATTATAATTTATGATTTACCTATTACAATAAGAATCTCATTGCTATTGATTTAATTATAAATTTAAATTAATGATCAAAGAACTTAAAGTTTATATGCTTACCTTTTATTGCAAAGCAAATACTCTACAAGGCATTTCTGTACTAAAATCCTGAGTATATCTGAGCTACAGCCAATTATGTTATGAGGCTGATTATAATTTTTACTATCTTGTTAAATGACCTATATTTACCATGTAATAGTTGGTATTGATGTAATGGATCATACATTTAATCCTAGAAGAGTAATCTTTAATAGTTTTATAGATCATGCCATCTTGTTCATGGTCGGCCATAAGATCTCGCGTAAATAAAAATCGTAAATTCGGATTTTAAGTGTAGTTTTTAAACTACAGTCGTTAGTGAGGATGATAATTAATTACATAGTCATACAATTTATCTTAGGTATTATAATGTACTTTCATATACTCCTACCATGGGTCTTCGTGGTGCACCCTGGCCTCGACCGGATTATGCAGTAACAGTTTTGTGTTATAACATTAATTCTGCCTGTTACGTTCCGGATGGACTTTTCGGTTACAGTTTATATATATATATATGCATGTGTGTGTGCGTGTGTGTATGTGAGAATGTCTGGTATTCGAAAAAGTTTAACTTTAAAAGTAATTATTTATTTATCCATAAATTTTTGCTTTTCAAATCATAAATAGTGTTTTTATTGTATGGAAAAATATCAGAAATTATGATTTAAATTAATTAATATCGTAGCACCACTAAGTGATGAAAAATAAAATAGATTGCTGACAATAGTAAATTACCGCTATTTAGCATATGTAACTAGATGAAATCTTTTCATTTATTGATTATCCTGCTTGACATATAGAAAAATCGCGAGTAAGTTTCATATGCTTTCTATAACAATTCTTCCTAAAGAGAATCTATCTTTTTAAAAATCATTATTGACTTTTTGCAATCTGCCTTAGTTTTTTTTTCTTTTTGTTTATCAGTCTCAATTCTTATTACTTACGCTGGTCAGCATTGATATAGATTGATGTTGCGACTGTTAGTTGATCAAAACTGTGTCAACAACAAACCATCATTTCAAACAGCATGAAAAACGAAAAATTTGAAGTCTTCTTATACTATGTTGACAGTGCTTAATAACATTTATATATATATACATAAACAAACATTCTAAAATAATTCTTTATTTTAATCTGCCAATTTTCTATCATACTGAATTACCATTATATATACAGAATTCAAATTAAATGTATATAATATGTAGATATACTTACATTATCTACCTCAGCGCACATAATTATTAATTATATATATGTATACGTTCAGAAAAACATTAAAGTGTAAAAATATAGAACACGAATAGTTCCAGAAGCATCTTGTACTGGATAACGGAATGGCTAAATGGATGTTTTATAATTTTTCCAATCATTTCCAATAAAATGTACTTCTATATACTAAGATCACCAAAAATTAAATATTATGCCTTTATATTCTATAACTTCTTATTTAGAAATCAAATAAACGCAATAAATATCATGTTAATCTTAATAGATTTTAAATAAGAAGTATGATATTTTTTTCTAATGAACTCAATGGAAAAACAAATTCACTTTGATACATAAATATCAAAACAAACTATTATTAATTCTTCATGAACAAATATATAATTTAAAAAATATTAAACGATGCACAGGGTGCGTAATTAAGACTATGTACTATTTAAAATTAAAACTATATACATACTTTTAAAATATATATATATATACCTGTATTTAAAACAATAAGTCGACTTTTTTAATAAATAGTCCGCTGCAAAGCGAAGGTTTCTCTATCAGCTCTCCCATATTTCAACAATGAAATATACATGTATATATAGTGCTGCATTGGTGACTTTTATTGTGGGGGTTCACTGCGCATAACCAAAATTAGTACAGACCAAAAATAGTTTATGCTGCTGTATATAATGATATATTTGATTCCTCAACGGGTAAATATTATTTCTGGTACAAGCAACTTTTATGTCTTCTTTTATCGGTCATTTTCATGAACTAATTATGAAATTCTGATTTAATCTATTATTCTGTTATACAGAAAATTCCACATTTTTAATGATATCATTAATAGTAAAATCATTATTAAAAAAACCACTGATAATCTACTTTTTAGTGAATCCAAGAATAGATTTATTTATGACTAAAACATGCTTCTTAAGAGAATTTCATGCTTCAGCAATGTGGAAGCCCTGAAATTTTAAATTAACAATTTTGGTATTTAATTGCTGTTGAAATTTATTATTTCTTCTAAATGAACAAATATCACTTTTTTTAAACATGGTGGAAATTATGTTTATTTTTAATGCAACTATTGAATTCTGACTTCTAAGTGTAATTATGTTATTGTCTTGAGGATGGATATATCCATGTTCCCTTTCAACAGTTTTTTTTTTTTGCCTAAATTTATTGTTTGTTATATTCAACCCATGTTTATGCAAAAATTTAACAACAAAAAATTATTTGAATTTACAGCACCAATATCATTATTTCCAATAACTTTTTGTCAAAGTCTATGCATTGAAGTCTTCAAAAAGACTATTTTGCTGTAATAATAGTATGTAACAAGGAATAAAAACATTCCATCTCTGAATTATTTGAATCTAAGGTTCAAACATGGGCACTAATAAATTCACCAAAAACACCATTATGCAAGTTGATTTTTAACACCATTGGCTTTTCATTGATACAAAAAGATATCCAGTAATAGAAGATAATAAATTTATCTTTGTAATAAATCCATTACCACACATTCCTCTTTCACTGACTAACCTTCTTTCCAAAATTTGCATCCATATGCATGTTCTTTTAAACTTCCTTCCACTAAAAGATCAGTTTTAGTAAGAGCAGCTATATCATTCTTAAATCATGACAGCTTCTTAATACCAGTATAACTTTTCTGGTCATAAAGAGATTGTATCAGGTCAAGTGGTACATTTCATGTATGTATAATTTAGAAAAAAAAGTAAAATGCATATTCCCTTTTGTACTACCACCACTTCCCACTTTACCACTATTATCAATATTTTTATTATTATTGCTATTATTTATACTATTATAATGAGTAAACCATCAGGCATTACAAAATAGCTATTGTTATTATTTATACTACTATAATGAGTAATCCTTCAGGCATTACAATGTAGCCAGGCTATTAAAAGCATATCATTTTAGACCACATTTTCTAGGTCCTACCACTTCTGTGATAGGCAGAGGCTTTTTAAATTGTAATGCCTAAACATAAAATCTTTGGAGGTTTAAATGCCTCTCTCACACAAATCCACTTTCAAATCAAATCATTGCTGCAAGAAAAGTTCACAGTTAAGAACTGTTAGCCTACTAAACACGTTTTCCATCATTGCTTTTCTAATTATTTTGTTTATGCAGTAAAAGAATAGAAGTATTATTGCATAAATAATCAATAAATACTATTGTCATAGTTAGTATGGGAGAATATATAATGGTATAAGAGGCTCACAATGTTTAGAACCTACAATATCTTAAGTGAATGAGAAAAAAAGAGAGACTTGTATCAGAAACAATATCTAACCTATGATGAACAAACAACTTATCCTACAAGTCAGCAGGAGTTATTGGCTGGACACTGTCTATTTTTTATTTACAGTTTGCCTTCATATCTAAGATCACTCCACTTAGGAGACCATCATTTTTTGATTAATCACAATACCTGACTAAATAAACAATTATGGTCTATCATATGGAAACATTAATGTGGTGTAACTTTAATGAGATTTTGATAGTTTTTTAAATTTTAACTATCAAATTCTATTCATCTGGCAGTCATTTATTGATATATTGTAGCCTTTTGGTTTATTCCATCTATAAATCAAATGTAATAAAAGGAAGTAATTGTGGAATTTTTTTTTAATTTAAGAAAAGTTAAAGGTTTTATTTGAGAAATCAATAGCTATAGAGCTCAAAAATAACATATATAGAGACAATTTGTGTTTGTATAAAATATAGCTAGCATTATTTAATGCAGGGGGGATGATTGATTTTTGTACACTGCTATAATAATTTACCACTATAATAATTGAGAAATAAATATTTATATGACTGAGATAAAGTCTGGTGAGTCTTGATATCTATTACTAAAAAGTTGATGCGAATTAAAATTGAATTGATTGCCAGTAGCTTTAGTAAACAGTTTCTTTCTAGAGAATAAGTTTAAAGTTATAGGAAATTATAATGGATATTTATGTTTATGATTATCAGAAATTATAATTGATTTTATGCTTGTAATTGTAAGAAATTATGTATGTTTGTGTTAATGTAAACTGAATGAGCAGTTTTCTATTGAATGTTCTGCACATGTATGTGTGTGTAATACAAATATATGGATTTGATTTTTTTGCTTTCTTTTATAGAAATTGATATAATTTTCTATATTAATTCATGATAAGTGTGAAAAGGGAAAAATAAATGAATCTGTTTTGATTTATTATTCCTAACTCTAAAATGTAAATCTAAATAAGAAATTATTTATATCAAATGAATGTAACCTTTGTTTAACCAAAAAAGTGTCAGTAAGCTTATTTTTTTGATTAGAGTTTCTTTGACTGCTTTTCCATAAATTAATCACTAATGTGTTAACTAAAGAGATATGCTTTAAGATGAGGGAAAAAAGTTGTCAAAATTAACATGTAATAAAGAGTCTATTGTTTATTCTGAGAGGAGATTTTTTAATTAGATTTGAAGAAAAACCACCTGTGGGGGGGGTAACATATGGGTTTTTTTCTCCTTCACTCTATAAAAGAGACTGGAAAAAGTGAATGAGGGGAACTTTGCTAATTGAGAACTTTTGCTAAAATTAATCTATCTCTGAAGGTTGTCTCCAAGTTTTTTTTTTAAATTTTCTTTTTCAGAATTTCATAATGTGTTTAAGTTTTATAGTATACCAAAATATGAATTTCTAATTTATATATAGGTGGTGCATATTTCTTTTCCTAACGTCAATTATGAATGAATCTTTTAATAAGATATTTTATGCTGAATACTACAACTTATCCCTTTGGCTTATTAAAAATTTATTGAAGGAGAGAACTATCAAACTTTTTGAAATTGAAAGACCAATTCATATTATAATAATTATTTGGCTGGTTAAAATTCATTTGAAGAACTGCAGCAAAATTCTATATAAGGTTTAAAAAGTTAATTCATGTTTGGTAGTCAGAAACTGCTTGTTGTCTATAATTTGAGCCTCTAAAATGGAAAAGAAGAAGAAAAGAAATAAATCAATTCAAACCAAGGAAGAAACCCATCAAATGGAAGGTAATCAACAGAACTCTTTTAAAATTTATTAATTATTCTGTAGCTACATTTTTAACTTAAAATAACTATCTACGTTTTTATCTGTCTTGATGCAAATGACTGTTTGTGCATTTTTATACACATTTAATTAAAAATAACTGTCTGATGTGCATCTATATAGCTATATCAAAAATAAATGAACTGAATACATTAATTGTTGATGGACAGTTGAAGGAAAAGATATTGGAAAGATACTATCATAATGTTGATATTTATTCTTATTTTATTTCATTTATATAATATATCATTTGTTTGTTTTATTATTTCATTTTGTTTATATAATATGTCACATGTCTAACCACTAGATTATCTTAATCTAATTTTTTTTTTTTATTTATGTTAAAAATGTTTAAAGGAAAGAGGGGGAAATGATTTTGATACCATTTAAGTATAGATGCTCACATAAATTTAAATTTAAAAGAAAAGAGAGACATGATATATTTTTTTTATATTCTTAACAAAATTTTAATTTGTGCTTAGTAGTAAATATGAAGAGGAGGAGTATGGATGATCATGTAAAAAACCATAATTATGCTATAAGTGTTGATGATCTGTTATTAATATAAATATTAAGTATGTTGTTGGCTTCACTGTTTAAAATTGAAATAATTCATATATGTTTTGATTGGGGATCTGGTTAGTCTTGTCATTTATCTAGACTGTAATCAATGTATGTGTGGGCTTATATAAAGCTATAAATGCTTGTCATTACTAATGTAAAGTTATCCTACCACCCAATAGATGGGAAATAGCTGTCTCATGATTTATCTACCATGGCAGTTGAAGATGACTGAGTTTCATTCCATTTATTTTGCGAAGATAGGGAATTATTAATAAAGTTATTGTTTAATTGTAGAAAATGTTTTGCATGCCAATATAGAGAGTAGGTGTCTAGGAAGAAGCTCTTTACATGACTCTAGATCTTAAGAAAAGATCTCCCTCTGGCTCAAGCAAACAGTTCAAGTTAGGAGTTGTTGTCGTTGTTTTTTTTTAATTTCCCTTACTAAGATGCTGCTGTGTGCACATTATAAATACTGCATGGTGATGTGGGACATGAAGAAAGTTTTCTTATGTGGGATGGAATAAAAGTGTCCCAGAAAGGATAAGGATTCAGTCTGATGTATATGTATGATGAGGAATGACAAAGATTTTAATTAATAAACTAACCGATCTGTGTTGATTTTTTTGTGAATGATGATAAATTGAGGTCATGAAGCTGAATAGACATACTGACCTATCAAAATATATACAGTCAAAAATGTAAAGATCTGACAGGCATGAATGTAAAAGTGTGGGTTTTGAATTTAACCCCATTTGCAAGATCGGTAGGGGATTTTTTATGGCATATCATCCTTCTTCATTAAAAATGTGAAAGTTATTGCTTGATAAAATTATTTAGAAATTTATGATTATTTAACATTGCTAGTTAGAATAATTGAAACGAATATATTATTTTGGAATAGTCCAATGGACAATGTTTACAATAAAGGGGGGGAAGTAGAAATATATAGGTTTTCTTCTCTTTTAAGATATAAGTTTACTTAAAGCTAAAAATGTACGGAAGTCTGATTCCGTGTGTGAGCATTTGTGTTTATTATTATTATTAATCATTTATTTGATAAATAAATGGGTCAAAACAATAAATAAGTCATCCAGAAAAGTAGTTACTTTAAACATGTATTCGAACCATAGTCTTTAATAGATCTGAATCATATATTGGGAGTGTAGCAATATTATAATTAAGTGTGTTTTTATTTTATCATTATTGTTAATGTAATAAAATTTTACTATTGTTATGAGATTAAAAAAAAAAAGAAATTTATAGGTTTTCTTCTCTTTCAAGATATAAGTTTACTTAAAGCTAAAAATATACGGAAGTCTGATTCCATGTGTCAGCGTTTGTGTTTATTATTATTATTGATCATTTATTTGATAAATAAATGGGTCAAAACAATAAATAAGTCATCCAGAAAAATAGTTACTTTAAACATGTATTCGAACCATAGTCTTTAATAGATCTGAATCATATATTGGGAGGGTAGCAATATTATAATTAAGTGTGTTTTTATTTTATTTTATCATTATTGTTAATGTAATAAAATTTTACTATTGTTATAAGATTACATTGTGTCTTGTGTTTTGATGTTTCAAATATCTCCAGAATCTACCTTCGGCACCTATATTTTAAGTAATATTAGTTCATATTTAAATCTAATTATTCATTTTTATATTGATAATTTATTTCCAAGATCAATTTGCAGTAGTCATTATTATATTGTTTCCATATTCGATTCACATAGTTAATTTTATATTCATAATTTATTTCCATGATCGAATTACAGTATTGATTTTATCATGATTATTTCTATATTTGATTAACATAAATCATTTTATATAAGTCACTTTTATAGACTTCATTTTCACATAATTTATTTTCATAATTAATTTGCATAATCCGATTTTATGATTTATTTTCATTCTTTACTTTCATAAGTAAATTTTGATTGATTTATCTGATTAATGTCCATGGTTTGCTTCCATAGTTTAATCTAGTAAAATATGATAGGTTTAAAGTTATTAATTGAATGGTCAATAGATTAGATATATAGAATAAAATGACAGGGAATAATTAAGTTAAGTTTAATAAATTTAATCTTTTGATTCATTGTAATGTTGTGAATATTGGGAGCGGACATAAAATCCCTTTCCTGCTCTCGGTGTTTAGAGTGATACCCCACTAGTAAACTCATATCAAAATTTGACTTAAGATATTTGGGATCATATCCATTACAATGTAATCACTTATAAGGGCACCTCTTGACAGATCTAGACCTTGAGAAAGAGCAGTTCACTTATTAATCTAAGAGCTAGTTTGGAAGTCAAGTAGCATATTGTAATAAAATTATTATACTATTATTAAAATAGGGACAGGAATTGATAGTTGATCAAAAGATATATGTGTGTTAGAGAAATAAGATTAGGGATTCTCAGATTAAAGAACATGACACAGACATTTCGTGTTATATAATTGTAGCTATTGAAAGTGATAGATGCTGAGAACGAAAAATAAAGTAATGGAATTAAATGGGGAGGATTTATTTGTGATAATTTTTATCTAGTATTAAATAAAATAATGATTTTATATTATGCACATAGATTATGAGTTCTCTGCATTAATTACTGATTTATTTCCAGTCAGATATAAATGAGAATTGTATATAGTATTTTCTGTAGTTACCACTCGAGATCAGGTATTTATAATAAAGTTGTGGAAAAAGGTTGTCTCATTATTATGAATTTTATAATAAATTTATCATGAAATATTTGCATGACTAATGCTAGATTTGAAATTAAGACCACATAGATTGAATGGTTTTATCAATATTATTGTTATTATTATTTTTTTTGAGAGACAATTTAATTATTTTCTCCAGTATCTTTTATAGCCCTAAATATGGCTAATGATGATGATCTCTGGTGGCCATTACAATTTATAGCTGCAATTAGGAACCCCAGGTATATTTGATCCTAAAGTTAGTATTAAATTCAATTGTCTAGCTACTTGAAATATATGAGAGTTTATTGAGGTTAAATAAGTGAAAAAATGCACTGAGAAAGTTGAGATTACTATATATATATATATATTTGATGTTATAGGAAACTATTAATTACTATATATATATATATATATATATATATATATATATATTTGATGTTACCAGGAAACTATTAATTACTAGTAATTAATTATTCTCCTGAGGTTATATATATTGTAGCTGTCAGATTTGTATAGTCAGCAATATTAATCTTAGGAACCAAGCAGTGATCACTAACTCACATGTCTGTGTGTAACATCAATATAAACACAACTATAGATAATACAAAGACAAACCTCAATGCCTATGCCCCCAGGCCAATTTTCTCATGACCATCACATCTGATATTAACCTATATGCCCTTTTCTTAATCCTGCTGAGGTTAGGGAGATACAAGAGACTCTAATCACTAACTTACATGCAATAGAGAGTCTATAGGCTTTATAAGTCTTAATAATATCCAAGGTGGACTTTCTACCATGGTTTGACTATTAATGAATAATCAATCAGGATTAAGATAGGAATATTTACTTAAATATACTAAAATCACAATTAATAAATGATTGCCATGGACTTAGAATAATGACTGCCTACATGTTTGCTATATCTGGCTTTAAAAATACATTAAAACATACTGAATGGAGTGCTAGGTTATGCATAAATGGCATTATATCTGATGGTGTAACAGAGGTGGGGTATGTCCACCTAGGTGAGACGTGCCCAAAAATTTCACCTGATCAGAAGGTCATATAAAGCAGAAATGATCATCTGCTATAATCAGTAATAAACTTATCACTATCAAACAGGAAATTCATCTGCACTGATAATAATATTAACAACAAGAATGAAGATTATCTGAATATATGAATATGAGATATATGTCCACCTTGACATGACCATACCAAGAGAATACTTGGCTAATCCATTTCCACAAAACAAGAATGATCATTTGCTTGACAAACAAAATATAAATTAATCACAATATATATATATATATATATATATATATATATATATATATATATATATATATATATATATATATATATATATATATATATATATATATACCCAGCAACAATTTAATTAAAGAAAAGAGCAATAAATAATTCTTAAGTGTGAAAGCCTGAAAAAAAGACATAAGTAGTCATATTATGAGTTTGAACAAGTGATCATATATTACTTGACTTGGCTAAATTAAGCCTAATCGATTCTTCCACTATAAATATTCATAAACAAAAAAAGATTAATAATCCCTGATTAATCAAAGGATCATCCTAGAGATTGTATTCACATATTAAGAAATATAATATCCATATGGTAGCTTGAGATATCTGTGATTTAGATACATAAATATAAAGAAATATTTATGAGGCTAACAGAAATTATAAATGATATACGTATTTGTTCATATATAAAAAAATATAAATTAACCTTGATTTTAACATTGCTTTTTTAAGACTAGTTCAACTTATTCTTATATTTGTTTATAAAAAAAAAAATGTGGTTTTTTAATCTCGATAATTGCAAAAGTAAAGTTTTAATTGAAATGTGTGATTGATTATTTTTTTGGAAAAAACAAAATCCTTGAGCCAGGTGAAGAAGAGAGATTAAAATGTCTCTGTGTTTCTGAATAATTGGCTTTTTTAAGGTGGGGTGAATAAATTTTGGAATTTAAAAAATGAAAATAGGTTTACAAAATACCTCTCTGTCACCTGATTAACCAAATAGTAAATCTGGCACATACATGTGAATTAAGAATGGTCACATATAGCAATATATTCGATCAATCTTAACACATACAAGTTAATTAACATAGCATTAAAGAAAAACATAATACAAACAAGAAAAAATAAATAATACAAAAAAATGGGAAACATCAAATGTATATGAATTGTTTTATCAGTATAGGATTGAAGAGATCTCATAATGAGAGTTCAATATTTCTCCAATTACTTTTAAGAATGATTATAAAATATAGCAAGGTATGAATAGCAGCATGTAGATATAATAACTCAGAGCTTTCATGGTGTAATCCACATTTGTTGGATCCAGGATTGCCATTTTCTCAGATATTAATACTTAATTCTGGAGACAGATTGATTATTTGGCATAGCAAATGACTGAAGGTGGAATAATAGACTAGGCAGCTTATTTCTTGTATGAAACTATGTCAGGTTAGAAGGCTTAATTCATTTATGATAGCAGGAACCTCAGCACAGGTACACTGGTCAGCAGACTTCAAATGGGTAACAGTTCACCAACTCTATCAGGATTCCAAACTTGTACTCCCTGAAGATGGTGAAGGAAAATCAGACACAAGCTTTCTATTTGCAGACCATTATGTATGGCTGCTAGGTGGCAAATAATTAATGAACTTCTTAAGAGGAACTCTGAAGGAAGATCTTGATAATACTCTTCTAGAATTTTCTTATAAAAAACCAGCTTGGAGAATTTTTCTCAAATGACCTCCTTTTAAATTTACCTAGATATTTATACTATTTTCAACAAAAGACAAATGAATTAGTTTTATTAAAAAATATTTTTGTTGATAATAATTTTGATCAGCTTGTTTACAATTTAATCCTTTAATTCTTATATTTTTAATTAGTAAAATTTTTCCAAACTCTGATTACTTTAGCTTACTTACCATGGCCCAAACATTGTAAACATCATCCTTTAAATAGGTATTACTAAGAAAATTATTATTCTACTTCTCATTAATTAGTTTTAATAAAAAAACTACTAGTGTTTTGTAATTAACCTGTTTTTACAAATCTTATTAAAATCTAAAGTTAAGGAATTTTAAGTAGCTTAAATTTAAGTTATCTGGGTTTTTTATCAGAATATTTCTACAATCTGTTATGCATTTGAACATTGCTAATTATTTATCTAATCTCAGATAACTTTTTTGACTCTTTTTCCATGCACACATACACATGTCTGCATTCACTCTTATAAACCTTTAATAAATTTTTAATAAAATAAAATTTAAAATTTCCTATAACAGAATTTTAGAATATTTAGATACAAATTGACATGAAGCATATATATAAAGAGCATGTTAATAGCTCTAAACAACCTTATTTATTTTATTTTTTATGATAAATGCTACAAGAGAAAATACCTGAAGCCTTTATCTATGATGGTCTCCGTCCCCAGACTGGTTTCAAGCTATGGCTCTCATCAGTGAGGAGCTAGGACATTAGATTCAAAATATTAACTCAAGCCAAGCATTTATCTAATTCTTAAATATTAAGAAAAAGATCCAAATCTTCAGACACCTACATGTCTTCAAACTCAGCTTGGCTTGAGTTAATATTTTGAGTCTAATGTCCTAGCTCCTCACTGGTAAGAACCATAGCTTGAAACCGGTCTGGGGATAGGGACCATCATAGATAAAGGCTTCAGGTATTTTCTCTTGTAGCATTTATCATAAAATAATAATCACAAAAGAAAAATAAAGGAGGCATTTTACATCAATGGAAACATCCATGCCATTAATAGAAAAGACACTTGCTTCAAGATCTTGAAGAAATGGGCTATGTAATACTAGCTTATTTGAATATTTGTATTTGCATATATTTTATTATACATTTTATGAAGGCTATGAATATGAGGCATGGATCCTCGAAAACGTTAAGCCGATAAACTTTAATACTAATTTATATCTTCTCTAATTAACAATTATAAATAAGTGTTTTTTGTTTTACATAATAGTGTGAAGTAAAACTATATTTATTACATAAAAAATAAAATAAATAAGCTTGTTTAGAGCCATTAGCACACTCTTTATATATTACATATTGTAATACAAGCTATATAGGTCATGTGATATATGACTGATTTTTACTAATGTATATATATATAGCTTCCATATATCTCATCTAAAATGCACTTAGCCGGGTCTAAGTTACACAAGAAAAAAAACATTTTGTATCGCAGAGGTGAAAAACGTTTCGTAATCAAATTATATATATACAATTTATAACACTAAAGTGTAACTGCAAAAGTGAAATAATAACAATATTCACTGGATTAAAAGCTTACAAAACTAAAATAATAATAATTAACTCACTGAATCGAGACGAAACTTAATATAATTTTGGTCCTTAAGGTGCAATTGAGTTTAAATAATAAAATATACTGTCTTAATTACAATTAGCAATCTCAAAAATTTTATTGCACAAATATATATTTATTGTGAAAATAATTTTTCTCTATTTAAAGATAATTGTTATTTTTAAATTTAAATATTTAATGCATTATTTTTATATTGGATTACTATACATATTTTATAAAGTTGTTGTTTTAATCAATCAAATCCGTTTTATTTACTTAATAATATTTTACTACAAGAACAATTATTAAATTGTAAATTTATAGTATATTTTACATTTTGAATGTGTTAAAAGATTTTTAAAACAATCAAATATTTTTTTTAGTTTTTGTTTTTAAGCAAACAACTATATGTATATGTAGCCGCATATGTATCATGAACAAATAAAGTTTATTTATTGACTTCTATAATGTACAATATATTTATTTTAAATGCTAACAAGGGCTATTCTATAAAATAAATAGTCCGAATCTACTTAGAACGTTATATATATATATAAAAAATTCTTAGTTGGAATAAAAAAAAAACCCACATATTCTATATGGAAGTGTTAATTCACGTGATCAGCAATTTAATTTATGTGTAAAAAAAATTTGTAATGATAAGTATTTTAATAAATCATGGAAATTGAAAATTGAATTTAATGTCATCCGCAAAATAATATTTGTAATACAGAGTTTTATAGGCAAATTTGCAAAAATACTTGAACTAAACAACGGAATTATCTTACTAATTTCTATATGGTTCAATATTAAATATACTTGATGGTTAGCAATAATTTCTATACCATTTTTTTTTTCATACGTCAAAGGCGTTGACCAGAAAGCGAACCTGGGCCAGCAGCTTGGAAGACAGCTATGCTAGCCACTAGACCGCCAATGCTTGTCATAATGTCTATAATATAAAATTAAGGCTTCAAGCATGCTTAATTTTTCTAAAGGCAAGCTATCAGTTTTGTCAAGTATGCTAGAAAGTTTAAAATAATTAATGTATAGTTATGTAGTAGTAGTAGCTTTTTCATATTCAGTTACCATTATGTTACACATATAATAAAGATTTAAATTTTAGAATTGCTTAAACACTTGTTTTATAAAGACTTACATGCACCATTAATTTTGATTGTTAGCATGTAACATGTGTTAATATTTGGCATTATAAAGAAGGTTAAGTGTATTTTTAATTATGTATTACACATATGCCTACAGACATCTATAAAGTTAATATATTATTTGCTAAATAATAATTTGTTAAATAATTATTTATGAAGCATGGTGTTTATTTAAACCTTCTTACATGTTTAAACTCAAAATAAACTATGCCATTAACATGTGTCATAATTTGGAAATAAAATATATCACTCTATATTGGTTTTAGAAGTTCTGTGACTAATAAGTTATTTATTAGAAACAGATTTCTATGTAATAATATGTTGGAGTATGTCCCTAATCTATTAGTAAATGTTGAATATATAGAAAATTTTAAATTTATTTAAACTTTTCAAATAAAAAAACTTGTTAGCAATAACAAACAAATAGCACAGGTTAATAATTACACAATGTTTCCAGTTGTATTATTCTCCACTCTTCTTCAGATGTTTTTGGACAACCAGTGAAAATATTAGCATAGTAGTTGAAATTATGCCTTTAAATTTTTGAATATTGAATTTTAATGCAATGCTCTAACCAACTGAGATATTCTGTCAAAGGCTTAATTGGTTAGAGTATTGCCTTAAAATTCAATATTCAAGAAACTAAAGGTGTAAGTTTGACTCCTATGCTAATATTGTCACTGATCAGGTGAGAAATACCTGAAGAAGAGTGGGCAATAGTATTTCTTGAAGCACTGTGTTATTACTAATGTTTGTTGTCTATTTAGTATTAATACCAACAAGTTGTTTATAAAATCAGGCAAAACTCTCCATGCAGTAATGCCACTCAGTTCAAATCAGAGTAATCAATGGATGCCAGAAGGCATGTACACAAAATCCTTATCTAGTGCCTATGCATCTAATATCCCCAGACTAGTTTCTAGCTTGTGGCTTTCATCAGGGAGAAACCTTGGATCTGAGAACACTGCACCTAGATCTTAGGATCTAATTCACCCTCTGAACTAGTCTCCAATATACATATTTCATGCTGAACCAACACTCATCAGTTGATCCAGACCAACTATGAGTGCTGGTTCAGCATGAAATATGCATATTGATCATTTATATTTTTACATGCATATGGTCATGTGTATTGGGTGTATAATCAAACTCCTTCAGTAATCCACTTCATATTAACCTACTTCTCTATAAATGAGCATCTTCTAACCTATAGACTAGAGATGGAAAACCTTTTTTCTTCCAAGAGCCATTTGAATATTTATAATCACATTCACGAGCCACACAAAATTATTGATTTAAAATTAGCTTGCTATATTTGATCAAAATTTTAATCAGTTTATCTCTAATGCAATAAAGTATAATTATTATAAAGATTAGTAAAAGAAAAAGATGTTAAAAAAATAAATATTTTATTTTATATCCTTTTTAATTCAACAATAAGAAAAACATAGAGTTTCCAATTAAACAAGTTATATGTCTAAATCTGCTAAAACACAGGCAATGATGAAGCTAAGTACAAATTGTAATATTAATTAGCTGAGCTCTTTCAAGAAGTTTTGCCTTTTCATAATCATAGCAAGTGGATTGTATGAGTATGATAAAAAATGTGTGTGGCAAATATTTAAATATATGCAAAGGGGATTAGAAAGTCCACTTTTTGGAGAGAGAGAGAGAGAGAGAGAGAGAGTGAAACATGCTTGCTTCTGGTTTATAGTATAGGTGTTGTTGGCTATAAGTTATGCTTTTTGGATTTTACATTTAGAGTCATGGCATTCTATGCACGTAATGGAAACAGAAGATGGTTCAAATATATGGCCAGTGGACCTTCACTGTTTTAAAAAGATGAAATTATATTTAGGTTTATTCAGAGCTCTTTTGTATGAATAGAAATGCTGAGAAATATGAGTGGAGAGAGATGTGTGGGATTCATTATAATATATGGCACTGCATTCAGTTTGGGGGCATGGGATCTTGTACACTGTGTGAGGAGTCTGACTAGAAAGTAGGCAGTCTTTTGATTTGTTAATTATTCTATTGGTTGAAAGAAGATGAAAACTTGGTTTGAAAGATAGCTGGGTTTGAATCAAATGTGAGACCTTTTATATAGTGAACTTTATTAAAAACTCCTTTCAAGCTGTTTTTGCACCATCACTCTTTTATCTAATAGATTAATTAACAATTCAAAGACTGAATACCCTCTGATCAGACTCTTTACACATTGTACAAGATTGCATGCTCCCCAAACTGGCTGCAGTGCCATATACTATGGATAATCCCACACATCTCTCCCCACTTGTGTCTCTCAGCACTGATATTTATACAAAAGAACTTTGAATAAACCTGAATATAATTCCATCTTTTTAGAATACCAAAGGTCGACTGGACATATATTTGAATTGTCTTCTTTTTCTATCGCATGCATAGAATGGCATAACTCTAAATATAAAATCAAAGAAGTGTGTCTTATAGCCAACAATACTTATACTACAAACTGGAAAGAAGCATCCTTCTTTTTCACCAAAAAGTGGACTTTCTAATCCACTTTGCATATATTTAAATATTTGTCAAATCATGCTCAGACAACCTACATGTTATTATTATGAGAAGACAACTTTTTTGAAAGTGCTCAACCAATTAATATTACAATGTGTACTTAGCGTCACCATTGCCTGCATTTTAGCACATTTAGACATTCTAGCATGTATGCATGTGCGGCGCAACTGTTCCCAAAAGCTATTAATATAAAATAGATAACTAAAAACAATCAAGCTGAATGTTTTTTGAAATATATATATTTCCCAAAAGTAAAAAATGATTTGACTTAATCACATTTAGCCATATAACTTTTAGCTCAGTATTTGCACTACACTATGTGTGTATTTTAATAGAAGTTTTATACAAAGTCCATTCTATATGGATTTTTGAAAATGTCTAAAAGCCAGATTAAGAGCTTCTGAAGGCTGGATTTGGTCTATGAGTCAGAGGTTACCTGCCTCTGCCCTAGACTAACCTAAGAATGTAAGTAAACTTTCATAACCACCAGAATTTATCCTGTTTCCATGACTTGTGAATTACTTAAGTAACATTCATTTAATCTTGAATGTGCATATATTTAAAAATAATAATAAATGTGATACAGTAAACTACTAAATACACATATTTGTAAATAAAATTGAAAAAAATACATTTTTCTAAATATCTGTAAATTAATAAGTCTAATTGTTATGAGGGCCTTAGATTTTTTTATCTATGATTATATTTTAGTTTGTGTGATATAAAAATGCTTAATAAGATATTAAAAGTAATAGTGACACAACTAATATTACTAATATTTACATTTAATAAGCAAAAGAAAAAACTAAATAATAAGTATTCGTTTTTTATTAATAAAACATAAAGTATATATATGTATTAAATAGTTTTATATTGTTATTAAAAATAATTTAAAAATCAATAAGGATTTGTAAATAGTTTTTCAAAAGTGTAGGTTTAATAAAAAATAAAAAATAGTCATATATCACATGACTCCATTTCTTTTTTAAGCTTGCATGATATAAGCAAAGAGCTTTGCTGATTGATTTACAAGCTTTGAGATAAATGCTTAGCAAGAGAAAGCATTTAAAATATCTCCATCTATAAGCCACACCCATCCCCTGCCCAATGGTTTCATGCTTTTAGCACTCCTCAGAAAGGTGCTAGAGTAGCTTCAGATATTATATCTAAGAACACCAACCCAAAGGCAGCATTTATCTAAGAGTTGACTATTGAGTAAAAGATATGTTTTCAGACACCTAAATGTTTTCAAACCCAACTATCTAACTCAAATAGCTATATGGGACTGAGCGATCTTCAGCCAAACCATATATTAGAAGTCTCAGCAATATAACATTTCTTAAGGCTAAAATAAAAGACTATAAATAATCAATAAAAAATAAAAATTAGTCATATATCACATGACTCCACTTTTTTTGAAGCTTGCAGGATATAAACAAAGAGCTTTGTTAACTGCTCAAGCTTTGAGACAAATGCTTAGCAAAAGAAGGAGAATGCTTTCTTTTGCTAAGCATTTATTTCAAAGCTTGTTGAGCAATTAGTAAAGCTCTTTGTTTATATCCTGCAAGCTTAAAAAAAAGTGGAGTCATGTGATACGTGACTCTATTTTTTATTTTTATTGACTATTTATAGTCTTTGCTTTTAGCCTTAAGCAATGTTATATTGCTAAGACTTCGAAGATCTCTCAGCCCCATATAGCTATTTGAGTTAGATAGTTGGGTTTGAAGACATTTAGGTGTCTGAAAACTTCAGATTTTTTACTCAATAGTCAACTCTTAGATAAATGCTGGATTTGTGTTGGTATTTTTAGATCTAGTATCTGAAGCTAACCTAGTGTCTCTCTGAGGAGTGCCAAAAGCATAAAGCCATTGGTCAGGGGATGGTGGTGATTTTCAAATGGAGATTTTTAAATTATTTCTCTTGCTAAGCATTTATCTCAAAGCTTGTTAAGCAATTAGCAAAGCTCTTTGTAGATTTAATGCTTTAAAAATACAACTGATTTGCAATGATAAGACAGCTAGCTATCACATTTTCAAATGAAGTGTAAGAATTACAATCACGTTATTATGATGAATGTCTGACTTGAAATCTAGCATTGCTTTTCAAGCCAGAAACTTGACTTTTGTAAAATATTTGTACTAAGGAACATGAATTGATGATCTATGATAGAATAATAGGGGCTACATTCAAGATATATAGAGACAATTTTAAAAAAACTGGACATCTCTAGTCATGATATTCAAAGAGGAAATACAATCCAATAATGAATAACTTGGAATTAAATTTATGAATAAAAATTTATTCAGTAAATAATAGGATATTTGAATATCTAAATTAAGAGATCTTTTTTCTTGTTACAAATGTGAAAAGACCTGGAAAAAAAATTATTAAAATTATTGATATTAGTGGTGATTTCATCATGTTTGATGAATTGCTTTATTGAGCAGTAGGAAAAAATTGAAATGTAAGGCAAAAGTGTTAATACAGAAAATAATTAAGATATGTACTTCATTTTTTCTTAGATAGAAATATAAGTGATGTGACCTTTCAAGACCTTAAGGTAGGGCATCATTTATAATTAATGAGTCGTCAAACTTTAAGATATAGTTATACTATTGGGCATCATTTATAATTAATGAGTCGTCAAACTTTAAGATATAGTTATACTATTAAGTATCACATGATCACATGTCCTATACTAGCACATTAATTGTTGATAAACAGAGCAAAACTCTCCATACAGTATTGCCACCTGTGCTAAACAGAGTAATCAATGGATGCCAGAAGGCTTGTGCATAAAATCCTATCTAATGCCTACTCATCCAATATCCCCAGACTAGTTTCTGGCTTGTAGCCTTCGTCAGTGAGGAGCTTTGGATCTGAGAGCACTGCATCTAGATCTTAGGATCTAAAGCAACCCTCTAGCAACCACCTTTTATCTCTACTTAACTACAAAACTATGAGAATGAAATTGAAAACATAAAAAATATTTTCAATCTAAGCTCAATAGCTTATATAGTCAATACTGTATGGAGAGTTTTGCTCTGTTTATCAACAATTAATGTGCTAGTATAGGAAATGTGATCATGTGATGCTAATGGTTTAACACCAATCCTGCCTAATAGGATAGTGGTGGCTATGGTTGTAAAAGAGCCAAAGACACCAAAATGTATGGGTGCTGAACTGAGTTCAGACCCATATGACTATATAAGCTGTTGAGCTTAGATTGAAAATATTTTTTATGTTTTCAATTTCATTCTCATAGTTTTGTAGTTAAGTAGAGATAAAAGGTGTTTGCTAGAGGGTTGCATTAGATCCTAAGATCTAGATGCAGTGCTCTCAGATCCAAAGCTCCTCAGTGATGAAGGCCACAAGACAGAAACTAGTCTGGGGATATTGGATGAGTAGGCATTAGATAGGGATTTTATGCACAAGCCTTCTGGCATCCATTGATTACTCTGTTTAGCACAGTGGCAATACTGTATGGAGAGTTTTGCTCTGTTTATCAACAATTAATGTGCTAGTATAGGAAATGTGATCATGTGATGCTTAATGGTTTAACACCAATCCTGCCTAATAGGATAGTGGTGGCTATGGTTGTAAAAGAGCCAAAGACACCAAAATGTATGGGTGCTGAACTGAGTTCAGACCCATATGACTATATAAGCTATTGAGCTTAGATTGAAAATATTTTTTATCAATTTCATTCTCATAGTTTTGTAGTTAAGTAGAGATCAAAGGTGGTTGCTAGAGGGTTGCATTAGATCCTAAGATCTAGATGCAGTGCTCTCAGATCCAAAGCTCCTCACTGACGAAGGCCACAAGCCAGAAACTAGTCTGGGGATATTGGATGAGTAGGCATTAGATAGGGATTTTATGCACAAGCCTTCTGGAATCCATTGATTAATTTGTTTAGCACAGGTGGCAATACTGTATGGAGAGTTTTGCTATGTTTATATAGTTATACTGTTAGTAAAACTTATTATAAGGGGAAAATCTATATGGTTATAAGTTGTTGTTTTATTGTTGTTGTTTGGAAAAGTACTTATGCAAATAAAATAAAATAGCATTATCATAGTTAGACTATATAATCTAATTTAATAATTTATATTCCTTGATTTTTTTAAGTATATCATTGAAATATAATGGTATTAGAAATTGTTTGCATAAAGACAATTGTGTCTATTTTAACAGATTTTATATTTAAATATTACATTAATAAAGACTGGAGAAGTTTTTACTTTTGATTGAATAATATTGGTGCAACAGTATAGTTTAAGAGATGGAATTTTTATTCTTGAGATCACAATGTCCAAAATAACTGAAAATAATAGTTAAATGGTTTGCTGTTACATATTAACAGTCAATAATAATTTGAATAAAGAGAATGAAAATAAACTTAATTAAGATGCATCTAACCTCAAAATAATAGAATGTAATGCATTATATTATAATAAGAGTTAAAAATGGAAAAGAAATCAACTATACATGGAGACTTATAATTACAATTTTTTGTATTTATAGTAGATTATAATGCTTCATTGTTAAAATGTTTATTACAATAATGGAAATAATAAATAGTTTATCTCAATATCCTTACAAAATAATGACTATTGTACTTTAAAAGCTATTACTACTATTTATACAAAAATTGAATAGGTCTTTGTTATATTATTGCTATAATTTTTATTAATATTTTGCACTTTACAAAATATTCATTTCACTTATATTGGAAGTATTACCTATAAAATAATTTTTTAATTTTTAATTGTATTTGTTGTCATCGTTTATTTTTTCTATTTGGCATTCCACTTCTTAAAATCTGGAACTATCTTTGTGAAATTCTTTCATATTATAAGCTTCATACTTGATTTTTTCTCTACTAAAACTAATATAATGATAAGCAATTATATTTAAATATCTTTTATATTTATATGTTTTTAATTTCATATTTTATTGGGACAGGTAATCTCATATTTTCTTCATATATTTTTGATTATATTATTTCATCTTTGTTCTCTTTATTTAACTAATAGATATCTCTGTAAACATCTCTATGTATTTCTATAATAACAACATAAATGTTCAAGCATTACAGAACAGGAAATCAAAATATGTCTCAAACTATTGAACTTTATCTTTCAGGCAATTGCTAGTAGCAGTTTATCAAGAATAAATTGGTTATATAGCTGGTCAGTTGGGGTTTTTTTTATTACACTTCATTACAGTTCTTTACATAGCAGACCACATGGAATATGACTTAGCTTTCTTATTTCTATACATACTTGTTTATTACTCACTGTTAATACTTTTTTATGTTGAGAGAATATGCTATACATTACATTGTGTACAATAGAAAAGTACTCTTGTTACATGTTATATATAGTTCATTTGCATATATTAAAATGATTTTTTTTTTACTTTTCTTTGTAGATTCGTAAAATACTAATAAAACAGCAGTAGAGAACAAAGATAATAAATTTGCTCTTTGTAAGTATTTTAATTCAACAAAATATAAACTAAACATCTTCTAAACCTTGAAATGGGTTATAACAAACATGTTGCCCTTTCTACAAACAGACATTCATTTGCATATGGGTGCAATTCAATTACTTCATTATATATTATTATTGTTTGGTTCATTATTGTAGTATTGCTTCCTAGTTTTCATCTTTCACAAATTGTTTTCATTTTCTTTCTTTTTTTCTATTCATTATGTTTGTTATTTCATTAATGATCAAATCAAGATTTGATTTCAGAATACTAAATTGATTTATTTCCTAGTTTTTTTTATGCAGTTTTTTTTTTTTACATTTCTTTTTTGTTTTGTTTTGTTTTTTTATAATCTGGCTGTGTTTTTTTTTTTTCACTTTTCTTTAATTATTATTGATTCAATTTCTTCTGTGAAAATATATAACCCAAGAATAACCAATGATTATTTGTTTTTTAAATATATAATTTTATTTAATCTCTTATGCTTAAATATTTATTTTTTGATTTTACATATAGCTATTTTAATTGGATGTTTTGGGATCTTTGGTATTGTTAAACTATACTGTTTATATTAATATAACGCAATGACCGATAAGCTTATTACTTTTTAACATTAACGATATTTTTTTAGGCTTGGAGTAACACATATATTTTGTAATTGCATTATTAACGTTAAATAATTTTACTTTGTTTTAAAGCTGCTAACAAAAATTATGGATTTCAATATCAAAAGTTTTAGAACTTTTATTTTGATAAGGTTTCTTTATTTCAAACATCTCTGAATGTTATTTTTAGTTTTAGTCCTATCTATAATTTTTTCTAGACTATCAAAAATGAAAGGCATCGTAAAAACACTGCACTTTGTTATACTTTTCTACTGACTTTCTGTAAGATTATATCTTTAAATACTCTCAAAACCAAGCAGATATTATTTTAAAGAAGCAGTAGATATAAATGGGTATACACTGTTATTTATGATGAGTTTGTATTTGCGTGCTTGGTTTCTTTTTATTATTAAAACTTTAGCTCTTAAAATAATAAATAATTATTTCTTGTTCAAACTAAATATTTTATTGCTAAAATATTTATCTTAACAAGTACTTTTTTCTTAAAACATACGACTGCCTTAGTATCTATCTATCAATGAAGGTTAATAGACAAATACTAGTTAAGAAAGTCTGTTATCATCAGCCAGCTGAAGTCTCTGACTTATTCATTTCTTATATTATTGGCTAGAATGAAATAAAAATCTTTACTGCCTGTATCTTGTGTTTTTTTCTATAACAAATTTAACTTATCGATATTACCCATACAAACATATATTTTATTTTTACGTTTGTTATCAATTTAATGTCTTTTTTTTTTTACAAATAATTTTTTTCTTTAAAAATGTGATTCTTAAAATCTTCATCTAATTAATTAAAAAGATAAATTTACAAAGTAATTATTGTTAAATAAAGTGACTGTTTTATAATCATTGATTTTTCTCCTACTATTCTGTAATGCTTTTTATTTTCAACACAGATTTTTAAAATCTTTTACTAAATCATCTTATTTTTTTTATAAATGATGTGTCAGATGCAAAGATATTTTAAATATAATTATAATTAAAAATAAATTAATCTTCATTTATATTTTCAAAAACAGATTATAAATTAAAGATGCATATATATAAATCTAAATATTCTGTTTTATTCATAAAATTTTTGTATTCTTTCTATATATATTCATTTCAATATATACAAAGTCAAAAGTCTTGTGATGTTCTAATTAATATGTTTGTCACTAGTATTATCATCTGTCTACCATGATCATGATCTGAGATTTGTATTCAGCAGGCTTAATGCTTTTTGAAATAAAAATTCTATAGTTAACTCAGTTGGGCATATCCAATTATTGTTGAGATAAAAATAATTTAGATATTTGTAGCTAGTAAAACAAAGCCATAAAATCTTAACATATTACTATTGATATTTAGCTATCATAATTAGCAATAACCATAACTTCACTTCAGTAATTTATTTGATTCTCACTAGTGTATATTGTCAATTAGTAGTACTTGATAAATTCTTGATAACATTAAAGGTTAAACGTTATTTCTATTTATGTGGATATAATTTTCTCATTCCTATTCTTTATTACAACAAATCTTGGAAATATATAATTCAATATATATATATATATATATATTTAGCTTTATATATATATATATATATATATAAAGCTAAATGCTCAAGACTAGATAGGTAAATAATGTAAATACTAAAAGCAGTCAACACTTAAATACTGCTAATATCAATAACAATAAACAGATTGCATTTACCTGTTTAATGACATTTATTTAAACTTTTTTGAGTTAACAATTTCACTCTTTATAGTCAAGTTACAATCTTTAGTATCTATATAAACATATTAAATCATATATAAAGGTAGGAAAGTGGGATTGCTTTGACAACAGATTGAAATTGTTGACTGTTATTGATATTAGTATTGTTTAAATGTTTATTGTTTTTATATATTTATATTATTTATCTATCTAGCATGGCATTAGTAGCTTTATTGTCCAAGTAATACATATTTGGAGTGTAGCTTGAAAGTTATAATTGAATATTTGATAATCTGCTTTCAGAACAGTTTGTATTTACCTGTTTAATGAGATTTATTTTAAAAATTTTAAATTATTCACTTCACTTTTTGTAGTTAAATCACAATATTTAATGTCTGTATAAACATATTATATCATATATAAAGGTTGAATGTTCACTATTATTGATTAAAAGTGATTGTTTTGACAACATACTGAGATTGTTATTGATATTGATACTGACTGCTTTCATTTACATATATGTGTGTGTTGAAATGAATATATATATATATATATATATATATATATATATATATATATTATACTGGACACTCAATCTATTTTGACACAGAGGGCGCCACCAGATCACTACATATCTGAATATAGTTTTCCCAAGAAGTTGGAGTAATACAAGAGTAAAATTATTATTTAAAGGAAAGGGTAAGGATCATAGAAAGTTGAATAATTATAGACCGATAGCGGTAACATTAGTTTTGTATAAAGTTTTCTTATATATGGTGGCTAGTAAAGTTGTAAAATGGATGGAAGGGAATAATGTAGTGGGGGGAATACAAGGAGATTTTAGATTAGATAGGCATATAGGAGATAGTTTATTTGTAGTTACACAACTTATGGATATGAGTAGAAATGCAGGTAAACAGTTATATATGAGTTTTATAGATATAGAGAAGGCATATAATAGAGTAAATAGAAATATATTATGGATAAGTTTAGCAAATTTGGGAATGGATGAAGCTTTAATAGATATTATTAAGAAATTATATGAAAATAATTATTATATATATATATATATATATATATATATATATATATATATATATATATATATATATATATATATATATATCAATTAGAGAATATAGAATCAATTAAAGTTAAAAATGGTGTGGGACTAAGACAAGGATGCCCTATGTCACCTATTTTGTTTGTGTTGTATTTGAGTGAAATGGAAAGAGCAATAGAAAGATTAGGAAGAGGGAATAGAGATACCATTAATAGGTAGTAAGGGAGTATATATTCTGTCAGGTCTTTTTTTTTTTGCAGATGATATATTTTTGTGTGCAGAAAAAAGAGAAGATATGGAAGTTATGTTGAGGACATGTGCAAGAGTGGGTAAAGAGATGGGGATTAAATTTAGTGAAGAAAAATCAAATATAATGATGGTTAATACTGGGGAAAGAGAAGATGTAGAATTTTTATTGGGAGATATTAAGTTAAGTGTGGTGAATAGATATAGTTATTTGGGAATTATTTTAAGTAATCAGAAAAATTATTTGGATGAATGGGAGAAAAAATTGATGAGTGAAGCAAAGAAAAGAAATGGATTGATAAAGAAATTAACAGTATTTTTATATAATAAATATGATGTAGCTAGAATTATATGGAAAGGAATTGCAGTAGCAGGGTTAACATGTGGTAATGATGCATTATATGTTAGTAAAAAGATATTAAATTATTTAGAAAAGACTCAAAGGGAAGTAGAAAGACATGCATTGGATGCAGAAGTATGGACAGCAAGGGAGGCAATTCAAAAAGAAATGGGATGGTCAAGTTTTCATATGAGAGATGCAAAAAGTAAAATGAAAATGTTTGGTAGATTGCAGTTTATGGATAATAAAAGAATAGCTAAAATAGTATTTAATTGGGTTATGAGTAAAGGGCAGGTAATAAGATGGGTGAGAAAGGTAATGCAGTATGCAAAAGATTTGGATAAAGAATTTATATCAATATATTTGTACAAAAGATGGGATGATTGTGTTAAGAGGATTATTGAGTGTTATAGTAGTAAGGAATGAGATAAAAGAATAAATTTATTAATAAAGACTAGGGAGTTAGAGAGATGGAGAAATAGTATGGAGAGTAAAAAGAGTTTAAATATATATATATATATGACAATAGATGGCGTTATACCAAAAACACCTTCAAGCGTTTGTTTACATAAACGTCAGAGCGAGTATTTCACTATCTCTAACTTAATTTCCACCTTCATATCATGATTTCAAGCTATTTGCTATTGTCAGTGAAGGACAGGATTAAGAAACTAGATCTAAAACACAAACTCTGAGCATTTAAGAAACAGTTTCTATTCAGCTTGCAAGCGTGAATCTTTTAGACACATAATGTCTTCAAACTCAGCATTGCATGCCAGATAGCTACATGGGTCTGATATCAGTTCAGCATCACCACATAGTAGAAGTCTCTGCAATATATATCATTGCAAGAAAGACCTCAAAGGTACATTTATGAAAAACAAAAAACACAAGTTAAAAACTTGCATACGCTTGTATTTATGACAATAGATGGCATTATACCAAAAACACCTTCAAGCATTTGTTTTCATAAACGTCAGAGCGAGTATTTCACTATCTCTAGCTTAATTTCCACCTTCATATCATGATTTCAAGCTATTTGCTATCGTCAGTGAAGGACTTGAAATCATGATATGAAGGTGGAAATTAAGTTAAAGATAGTGAAATACTCGCTCTGACGTTTATGTAAACAAATGCTTGAAGGTGTTTTTGGTATAATGCCATCTATTGTCATAAATACAAGCGTATGCAAGTTTTTAACTTGTGTTTTTTGTTTTTCATAAATGTACCTTTGAGGTCTTTCTTGCAATGATATATATTGCAGAGACTTCTACTATGTGGTGATGCTGAACTGATATCAGACCCATGTAGCTATCTGGCATGCAATGCTGAGTTTGAAGCCATTACGTGTCTAAAAGATTCACGCTTGCAAGCTGAATAGAAACTGTTTCTTAAACACTCAGAGTTTGTGTTTTAGATCTAGTTTCTTAATCCTGTCCTTCACTGACGATAGCAAACAGCTTGAAATCATGATATGAAGGTGGAAATTAAGTTAGAGATAGTGAAATACTCGCTCTGACATTTATGTAAACAAATGCTTGAAGGTGTTTTTGGTATAACACCATCTATTGTCATAAATACAAGCATATGCAAGTTTTTAACTTGTGTTTTTTGTTTTTCATATATATATATATATTTTTATATTGTGTTTTTTGTTTTTCATATATATATATATAGAAATAAACAGAATATTAGGTGTGAGTTAATATATGATAATAGTAAGAAAAGTAGTTTATTGTTTAAGGCTCGAATGGGCTCTTTAGCTACAAAAGAATATACATGTAAATGAAAAATATGGGTGATTTATTTTGTAAATTATGCAATGAAGAAATAGAAAATATTAGGCATTTGTTAATTGAATGTAAATGTTTGAAAACAGAAAGGGTACATATAATAAAGTTGTGGAAAAATAAATATGAAAAGAGTGATTATACAGAAAGTGAATTATTGGTTTTTATGCTGGGTTTGGGAAAAGATAAGGGGGATTTAGATATAAAGGTTATAGAGTTGACAAATATTATGTTGTGGAAATGGGAGAGCAGATTATGGGTAAATTTAGAGTGGGGAATGTAAAATAAAGTAGCTAACAGGTTTATCTGGGCATAATTGCTGAGATATTCTTGACTTCGTTTAAGGAGAAGCCTATCACATCACATTACATGGAAAATTTATTTACTATGATTAGAATGGATGGCGATGGTGGTTAGCACAGACTAAACTCAGGGAGAAACAAGAGATCTAAAATTGTTTAGACAATTGAGACACAAGAGCACCAAGACAAACATCAGCCAAATTAAGTTTAAACAAAGTTTTAACAATTTTATTAAGAGAAGACATATAAGAAAAGTTTATAAGTTAACAAATAGGATTAGCTCAGGTGTGTACCAGATAGACTAAATGCAATGCTCTAGCAGACCTACTGATTCTCTAATAAACAAATTATAAAAGGAGGAAGCAAATTTTATTCAGCAGAGGATTCACCCAGACATTGGTTTCCCCTTTCAGATATTTAAACAATATGTTCTTGAAATAAATCAATGAAACCAGCGCCAGTGAGCTTTCCGAGGTCCAAAAAATGTGTCGGACCATGAATGTCATATGTCGGTAGAAGCTGCACCCATTATATTACTTTTAAAATAAAGGTGATTGATTTACCTCAAGAACAACTGAAAAATATGATTTAAAATGAAAGAAAAACAATTAAAACTGGCGAATCCCAGCCAAACAATTGGCAAAAACTACTCTAAAAATCATAATTAAAGGTCTCAATAGGAGACAAGTAAATTATTAGAATACCAGTTATGTCTGCCCCAGCAATTAAAGAAAATGAATTGCAAATAATGACAATTAAGAAATAAATTTATGAAACAAGTTCTGAGTACATGCTCTGATAAATTAAGCTACATGTAAATACAAAATAAATCTATCGGAGAGTGCACGTGAGTATGAAAATATGAAAGCTTTCAAAACTTTAGCAGTGAAAGTCTTTCTCACCTGTGATTTACAAAGGGATAAATATTATCTTCCTGCTGGTGACTTATAAAATTACAAAGAAAAACAATTCAAGTTTCTGCTTTCAAAAATATAAGAAATGAAATCACCACCTTCGGAAAATTGGGACAATAAAGTCGCCAGCCAAAAGATTTTTGGAGGTTTGCAAAAGCGCAAACACAATGTTTAAAATTAATTATTAGCTACTAAAATAATGACAGGTAAGCATTTAAAATATACATGACTGCTAAAGCATTTATAAAAAGTTTTAGGCATAAAAACATAAAAATGCACACGTCACTCTCCAATAAACAAAAATTGAAAGCAAACTTGGAATCTTAAAACTAAGATTCCAAAACACACTGCAAAATACAAGAAAACACAATAAATAATTAAGTATGAGGCTAAATATTGCTTAGGAATACTGATTTATAATTAGATTGAGCAGAGATTTAATGAAAAAAAAATTACCCTGGAAGAATAAAAGAAAATATTACCTTACAGTAATGTACTGTTCAAGTAGAGTGCGCACTATTATTCTAGTTCATTTTCAGGTTCTTTGACAATGGCAGGGTAGATGTAAAGAGGTTCCGGCTTCTTCTAGAGGTTTATGGCATTACTGGAGCAGATTTGTAAGTTAGGGATCCATCCTTTGTTAAGTTAGCACACCATTCTGATGATGACAACACATACAGTATTTGACATCTTGTTGCAAGCAAAAGGATTTAACAACAGCAAATTTCCTTGAAGAATTTAAAAGTCCAAACTGCTGTCAAAACTCTGGATCACAACAGGCTGCAGTCCAAGGGTGTAAAAGAATATGAACTTCAACTTGAGAAACAGCTTGTCTAGTTACGAATAATTAATAATTCTCTCCAAATTTTCAGGGTTATTTATACCTCCTACATTTCCCATGAAACACTTTCCTTGTTGTTGAATTCTATGCCTAAGGCAGGGCAAATATTAATCTCCAGCTCAATTTAATCTAAGAATTCTACCCAGGGATTATTGAAACAAAAACAACAACACAAATCAAATCTCCGCTTTTTAGAATGAGTTTACAATGGTTAAAATAAAAGCAACAGGAATGTAATTAGCTAGCCAGCTTGTTTTTAATCAAATTGATTTTTTTTTAAAAAAGTAAAAACAAGTGGTATAAGAAAACTATTTTAAAAACATTAAAATGATCTATTTTAAATATAAATGAGTAGGTGTTTTAATACACGTACTTTTTTTAAATAATAATAATAAAAATTTAACATTAGATAAGATTTAATTAAAAATTAAGTTTTTAATTTTGGCAGTAAAATCCTTGAATCAGATATCAATCTGGTTCAACTGCCTTAATATATGATCAAAAAAAAAAAACATTCCTGTAACTTTTTTTTAAAACTATAAACATTTTAAAAACTATCCCTAAAAAATCTGTTGAACATTTGCCTCGCACTCAGAAACACAAAACAATATTTCAATTTAAACATTTTTCCATTCTCATAAATCATTAACAAAATCTCTTTTTTATTTTTTTTAAAAACAATCCATCCAATTGCTAAATGACAAACCCTTAACTTTTGTCCGGCAGTTCTTTTACTCTGTTTACTAACTTTCTTAAATAAGTTCCTTTCCCTTTGTTATATTTTACTTGCCTAGAATTTACGATTTTGTCTTTTTCTCATTCTGTTCTTTTCTAGATTATATACCTGAATCTTTTTCTCAATGAAACTTCCTAATTTGTCATCCTTTCCTACTTTATTTTTGAGCATATCAACACTAGCAAGGGGAAAAATTTTATCCTCTACCCATTTTTTGAAAGTTTGACATAAGATCCCTCTATACGTGGCTGCTACTTCAACTTTAAAATCATGTTTCTTAACCTTTTTTTAAACTCTTTTCTTCTTTTCCAATTCATATTCACAACAAATAGTTATTAAAATCAATTTATTTTTAGTTTCATGTGGAGGGTCTTCTACCTGATTTTCTGTCTTTACCTTATAACATTCTTTTATTTCTTTATCTACATTTTCTAAATTTTCCATCATACTTTCTATCTGTACCCAATCTTTGTTTGTTTCTAACTTTATTTTCACTTTATCTGTTTTAACACTATCCTGTGCTACTTCTATTTCTATATCTTTTATGATGTCTACTTTTTCTACTTCCTGACACTCTTTACTCAACTCATTTTTCAACTCCTTTTCCATCTCAACTTTTTTTCTACTTCCTGAGTTTCTTCTACTCTTCCCATCATTTCTCTTCTCATTTCTTTAATCATTTCTTCCTTTATTTCCTGCTGGCCCTGATTAACTTCACTAATTTCTTCCTTCATTTCTGCTTTAAACTCTGCTAGCATTGCTTGCTGACCTTGCTTAAATTCACTCATGTCCTCCTTCATTTCTATCATCATCTTCATTATCTTCTTCATCATCAACCTGACCTCTGACTCTTCTTTTTCACCTACTCCATTTTCAACACAAGATTACATTCACAATACTAACTTTTTTCAAAAAAAAATCTAAAAGCACATAAAATGCTATTTGCTGTTTATTAATTGTCATATGAAAAAGATTAACAATATTTAACTCTTCAAAAAAAATTAACTCCGACAGACTTTTTAGAAAATACGCTTTTTACTATTTCTAAATTATTTCATATAAAATAAAGATGAACCCCTTTCTACCAAACTTGCTCCAACTATACCTGCAATAATTAACAAAACTGACCTCCACCTACTAAATCTTGCCTCTTACACCTGAAATATTTCTCAATTGTTTAAACAAAATCTCACGTGGGCTTGAAAACTCAAAGCCCTACATTGGCTATGCAAAAAATTACTATCCTATATACTGGACACTCAATCTATTTTGACACAGAGGGCGCCACTAGACCACTATGTATCTGGAAAATTTATTTACTGTGATCAGAATGGATGACGATGATGGTTTGTGCTGACTAAACTCAGGGAGAAACAAGAGATCTAAAATTGTTTAGACAATTGAGAGACAAAAGCACCAAGACAAACATCAGCCAAATTAAGTTTAAACAAATTTTTAACAATTTTATTAAGAGAAGACATATAAGAAAAGTTTATAAGTTAACAAATAGGATTAGCTCAGGCATGTACCAGAAAGACTAAATGCAATGCTCTGGCAGATCTACTGATTCTCTAATAAACGAATTATAAAGGGAGGAAGCAAATTTCATTCAGTAGAGGATTT
Source organism: Epiperipatus broadwayi (assembly GCA_028023455.1). Lineage (NCBI taxonomy): Eukaryota > Metazoa > Onychophora > Udeonychophora > Euonychophora > Peripatidae > Epiperipatus > Epiperipatus broadwayi. The sequence continues at coordinate 4,032,851 of JAQFVV010006278.1, read as the reverse complement.
ACCCAAACATTGGTTTTCACTTTCAGATATTTAAACAATACGTTCTTGAAATAAATCAATGAAACCAGCGCCGGTGAGCTTTCTGGGGTCTGAAAAATGTGTTGGACCATGAATGTCATGTGTCGGTAGAAGTGCACCTATTATTAATTTTAAAATAAAGATGATTGATTTACCTCAAGAACAACCAAAAAATATGATTTAAAATGAAAGGGAAACAATTAAAACTGGTGAATCCCAGCCAAATGATTGGCAAAAACTACTTTAAGAATCATAATTAAAGGTCTCAATAAAAGACAAGTAAACTATTAGAAAACCAGTTATGTCTGCCCCAGCAATTAAAGAAAATGAATTACAAATAATGATAATTAAAAAATAAATTTATCAAACAAGTTCTGAGTACACACTCTGATAAATTAAGCTACACATAAATACAAAATAAATCTATCGGAGAGTGCACATGAGTACAAAAATATGATAGCTTTAAATACTTTAGCAGTGAAAGTCTCTCTCACTGTGATTTACAAAGGGATAAATATTATCTTCCTTCTGGCAACTTATAAAATTACAAAGAAAAACAATTCGAGTTTCCACTTTCAGAAATATAAGAAATGAAATTCCCACCTGCAGAAAATTGGGAAAGTCACCAGCCAAATGATTTTTGGAGGTTTGCAAAAGCACAAACACAGTGTTTAAAATTAATTATTAGATACTAAAATAATGACAGACAAGCATTTAATGTATACACAACTGCTAAAGCATTTATAAAAAGTTTTAGGGATAAAAATATAAAAACTCACACATCACTCTCCAATAAACAAAAATTGAAAGCAAACTTGGAATTTTAAAACTAAGATTCCAAGACACACTGCAAAATACAAGAAAACCCAATAAATAATTAATTATGAGGCTAAATATTGCTTAGGAATACTGATTTATAATTAGATTGAGCAGAGATTTAATGAAAAGAAATTTACCCTGGGAAGAATAAAAGAAAATATTACCTTATGGCAATGTACTGTTCACGTAGAGTGCACACTATTATTCTTGTTCATTTTCAGGTTCTTTGACAATGGCAAGGTAGATGTAAAGAGGTTCCGGCTTCTTCTAGACATTTATGGCATTACTGGAGCAGATTTGTAAGTTAGGAATCCATCCTTTGTTAAGTTAGCACACCATTCTGATATTGACAACATGTACAGTATTTGACATCTTGTTGCAAGCAAAATAATTTAACAACAGTGAATTTCCTTGAAGAATTTAAATGTGAGAACTGCTGTCAAAACTCTGGATCACAACAGGCTGCAGTCCAAGTGCATAAAAGAATATGAACTTTCACTTGAGAAACAGCTTGTCTAGTTAAGAATAATTAATAATTCTCTTTAAATTTTCAGAGCTATTTATACCTCCTACATTTCCTGTGAAACACTTTCCTTCTTGTTGAATTCTATGCCTAAGGCAGGGCAAATATTCATCTCCAGCTCAATCTAGACTAAGAATTCTAGCCAGGGATTATTGAAACAAAAACAACAACACAAATCAAATCTCCGCTTTTTAGAATGAGTTTACAATGGTTAAAATAAAAGCAACAGGAATGTAATTAGCTAGCCAGCTTGTTTTTAATCAAATTGATTTTTTTTAAAAAAAGTAAAAACAAGTGGTATAAGAAAACTATTTTAAAAACAATTTTAAAAACATTAAAACAATCTATTTTAAATATAAATGAGTAGGTGTTTTAACCTTTTAATCGCTAATTATATTATTGATTGTAGGAGGTAAAAATCAAAGCTTTTAATTGGCCAACTCACAAACTGAAGACAAAGCCTATTGTTAAAACATATTCACCTATAATATTAAATTCAACTCAGATACATTTATAAAAAGTATATTAATAATTTGTCAGGTTATGAAAGTGAATGAAAGTTCTTTCAAAAATAAATTGCTATTTATTTATTATAAAATATTCAATTTCAGCAAATTTAAAAGCGAACTTATAAACAAAGAAGTGCTGACGTAAATGCTTTTTTTCAATTTTACGTTATGGAAAAGTAAAGATTTTTTTTTTGCTAAATCTTAAATATTTTTACTAAAATCTTCAATATTTTTAGAAAATAATTTTGTTTTTTTAGTATATTTTATTAAAAATTATTTTAATTTCTTAAATTACACTTATTTAATACTTTAAATCACATTTGAAATGAAAATCTCAGCATTTTTCTTTATTTTCTTTGATCGGGTGGTTTCTTTGTTCTTTCCAGCCAATCAGAATGTCTTTGTCAGCTGAGAGCTGGCTGACAGCCAATCACCAACAAGCTTCTTTCTTTGTTTAGCTTTAAATGTGGTTTTTTTGATTTTTTACTTGTAAAATAATTCGGAAGAGGGCACCATCTTACAGAACTTTTAAAAACCTAATCCATAACTGTCAAACGAATATCCTAGCATTAAAAATAATGGAATTAGAGTGACATCAACTGTCAACAAGAAGTCTCATAAGAGATGGGAAAAGTGTTAATACACGTACTCTTTTTAAATAATAATAAAAAAAATTAACATTAGATAAGATTTAATTAAAAATTAAGTTTTTAATTTGGTAGTAAAATCCTTAAATCGTATATCAATCCAGTTTTATATATATATATATATTATAACAGAACTGCAGGGTACATCATACGATGATGTAAATATGACTCAGAAGTTGGATGATTTGAATACAATGTGTCAACCAACTCACATCAAGTCATATCCTAAATTCATGATTTGATGGCACATTTGTGTGTATCAGATGTTACAGAATCAGAAATAGCATATAACAAAGGGAGCACATCTCACTACTGTCAGACCTAGGCCTTTGAATAGGATGCTAAACATGTCACAATGAAATGCCCAATTCCAAGTCACATCTACTTTCAATATACTAACTTATAATTTATTTAAAATATTTCGATGTGACCTAGACCAATGTATATTTATTATATCTCCCTTTTTATGCCCCATTACATCATGGAATTCAAACTCAGGGAGTTCTTGCAGTCAGCTCTCTTCAGGGATGGACTTACTCACTTATTAACCAAAAATGCCTATATATAAGCATAGATATAGGAAAATACTGATGATGATCAATTATTTATAAGGGCAATACATAATGATGATGATGATTACCAAAGCTTGAATGATGTAAATTTATAATGATGATGATGATGATGATCAAACATCTAGTGGTATAAATGCACAGTGATTATGGTGATGCTCAAACATTTAGTGGTATAGATGCACAATGATGATGATGATGATGATCAAACAGATCAGACTGGTTTAAAAACATAACACATTTATTAACAATATATATAATAAATATTTACAAACAAAAAATAATAAAATAAATAAATATTTGGTTATCAAGAATAGTTTTCTATCATTTTGATGGTTTCACACAACAGGAACAAAATAATTTGTAGAACATTACATATAAAATTATATTATATAATTCATTAAATATATACATAAAACAAAAAAAGAAAAGCAAAATGAAAGTTCACTAATTCTAAAACTACCCCATTAATGTAATTATTAGAGTGATATTTTAAGTTAAGATAAATATATTTATAACTATTTTTTATTAAAATATATATATATAGCCCCACTCCCATTTATATGTGTGTATAAGTCATAGTAGAAATTAATGATAGATATGAAAAATACCATTCACTCAGTGGGTTAATTGTGCACTCAGAAATAAAACAAAATTACAAGTAAATATTATTAAAACTTATAAGTAAATAATATAGTTTTGTTTGTCCTAATGTTTGCCCTCAATGTTAAATATATAAAAGCCTTACTTTAGGTTGCCTTGATGGATCAATGTTGAATTTTCAGAGAAATCTGTAAATTTACTTTTATTAAAAATAATACATATTAATTGATAGTGATTCCTTTTTTAACATACATCAACATATGACACATATCTATTCACTGCTTCCACTTTTAAATTGCAGGTGATCAAATTTGAAAATGAATCTTGAATACACAATAAAAAAACATTACAATACATAAACTTTCAAATATAAATGATAAAAGTAAAATAAAATAAAAATCACATAAATCAAAACAAAATATATTTATCTTGAGGTAAGCAAGCATCTTGTCCACAGTTATGAGTTCATGAATTTAAATGTCAATCTCCATGTATACTCTTCTTGTTCACCAACACTTGCTATTTATGTATTTCATACTACCTGATTAAAGCAAACATATATCAAATATCTCTCTTGAATGTATATAAATCCATGAAAGATTGATGTACACCAGCATTTTGTAAATAGACATTTTGATGGAAAATTTTATAATTTCATAATGACATTGAAGCCAGTTTTGGAACATTCTACAGTATTGGCTTTTTACCCTGAATACATTGCAATAATTCCTTTATTATAAACTGTTATTTATAACATGGCTTCAATATGTATATATATTGAACTAGATTAAAGAAACAGTTAAAATTTTAGTAATTTCACATTTTTTTCATCATTTCCATAATAATGAATTTTAGCTTGCATAATAAATTAAGTCATTAGTTAATTCCTGCTAATTATAAATTGAAGTTTAACTTTCCAGTTTTTATCTATCCAAAATAAAAATTTTATATTATCTTGAAACTACAGATATTAAAATTGTACTGTTTTTAGACATCAAACATTTACTTTTTTAAAAAAAACAAAAAAATAAAAGACTTATTTTTGTGCTGACAGTTCAATTGTTACTTTCCAAGTAAAGTAAATGCTGTGTTGTTTTCAAGCTAGCTAAAACCTATTGTTACAACTTAATAAAAAAGAACAAATTATTATTATTATTATTATTATTATTATTATTATTATTATTATTATTATTATTATTATTATTATTATTATTATTATTATTATTATTTATTTATTTATTTATTTAATCATCATTATTCCAAATTCAATCACTTAGCAACAATGTTGACCTCATATAATTTTGACCTTTGATTATGTCCATCTTATAAGTCAATCAATTAATATTTTAGTTACTGATATTAAATGAATAACAGAAAAACAATTAATTTCTACCAATAGACAAACATATTAGTTTACATGTATGTTTATATGCATATATACTTCATGTGTATAATGAATTTATTTGCTTTCTCACAATAGATAAAAAAATAAGAATTAATTTCTCAAACATATTAGTTTATATGTAGGTTTATATATGTATATACTACATATGTATAAGCAGGTATGTAGGATAAATTATTTGCCTACCACTTTGTCTGAATACAAACATTGTGAAAGAAATTGGGACAGGTGTGAAGGTTGGTTGTAAGCCATCTCTTACAATATATATAAGACATATTTTTTGGATTCATCCATGTATATAAATATTTAAGTTTTTAACATGGATGAACCTGCAAAAGCAAAATATGCCTTTTATATATGCAATCCATGAAAATCTTCATATATATATATATATATATATATATATATATATATATATTGTAACCTTGTGGTTTATTAGCTGTATTAAAAGTGTGATATGAAACATATATTGTAGCCCAAAATTTTAAATTTTAAAAATATACAAACATAATACTATAAATGTTGATATATAAACATGCCCAAATAACTTAATTTTTAAGATTTAAAGATGCCATTCAGTGGACAATATTTTATTTATAATTATTTAGAGCATTAACAATCATATGTGATTCCATTATAATAGTTTTTAATAAATACAAGCCTATTTACAATGTACCTATATAAATTTATAAGATGTATTAAAAATTACAATAGTAATAAATGAAATATCAATTTATTTAAATGACAGTGATCTTTTAAAAGATGAATGTATGACTTTCTGTGCAGAATTCTAGTAGAGAAGAATAAAAATTATTTATTATAAGATAATAATTGTTTTTAATTATAATAATAATGATATATTCTAGCCATAAATATTATTATTAAATATCTTATTTAAAATCAATTAATAATAAAAACTATTACAATTATAATTATATTTTAAATTTCAGTTTTAAAGTTATTCAATTTAATCAGTTTTTAAAATATTTATTAATCTTAATTATTTTAAAATGTAGACAAAAAGATAATTGTTCAAAGAATTGCTGGTTGATTTTTAGTTTTTGACCAGTGAAATTTAATTAATTAGCTGTCTGGCATCATACTGTCTACAGTATATAAGTTAAAATAGCAGACAAACTGGGAAAGAAATTATTGTAAAATATTATAAAAAAGTTATTATATCTTATTTTAAGCAGCTGAATATGGAGATAACATTTTAAGAGTGGTATTTAAAATAATGGTGTGAAACAAATAGTGTTTCTTCTCAATTACCTAATTGCAATCTTGGATGTCAAATTGTAATTATAACAATGACTAATGGAATTTTAAAGGAACAGTTAAATTTATTATCATTTGGGAAAACCATGGAAAAGCAATATAAACTACAAGTACCTAAAAATGCAGCTGTTGTCACACAAGAGAACATTTGCTTATTTCTATAAGAATAATTAGTTTTATTAGTAATTTATTTATGATGATGAACATTTATATTCATAAACTTATAAAATTAGTTTATCAAACTTTAAAATAATAACTTAATGATAAGTTAAGAACCTAGTTAAGAATAATTCTTTCTTAAATTAAAATAACTGGTATATTATAATTAACTTTGCAAATTATAAAGAAAAATATGTATTATATGATTAATGGAGTTTTTGAAAATAAGAATTGATATTTATTGTGTTTTTAATAGGAGATAAAAAGACTTATAAAGATGAAGACTTTTTTCCTCCTAGCAAATACAATTATTTTGTAATGGAAAAAATACTAAAAGGATAAAAAACTAATAGGAAAGTCTTTTGATTTTAATAATAACTTATAATGATAAAAATTATATATATATGTTAAAACGAAGATTTGCACGGGTTAAATATATAAAATACATATTTTGCGGGTTCATCCGTGTTAAAAACTTTTAATATCAATATACTGACGTTTCGACTTGGTCACACAAGCCATCCACAGAGTTATAAAAAGGTAGAAAGACGATTGTAGAGTCGCTATAATCACTGGTTTGAATAAAACATTAAAAATCCCACCAATAGCAAAAATGTTAAATTTAAGAATGTTGTTTAAAGAAATCTTTCCAAATAGGAGGAAGTTTGCACGTATCATCTCGCTTATTGATACAATCTGGCCTTTTAAGTATCTCAATGGCTTCTCTGATTTTGCATTGGTAGAGATTATCACATCTGGATATGATCCTGGTACTAGAAAAATCTATTTTATGACCTGAATCTATAGTATGGAGTGAGAGTGCTGATGATGATGAGTGTTGTTTAACTGCATTAGCATGCTCATCTCTCCTAACACTGATGCGACGATTACTCATACCTATGTAAGAAGCTTTACAATTTTTGCATGAGATTTGATAGACACCATGAGATTCAAGAGGGATTGAATCCTTAGGCTTGGTTATTATATTGCTGATCTTTTGATGAGCAGAAAATGCTGTATCTATATTATAGTCTTTTAATATATGTCCGATACTGTCTGTAGTTCCTTTTACATATGGAACACAAATCCTAACAGCTGACTTATCATCTTTTTGTTTCCTATTTTGTCTATTTTGGGCTTGAAATAAGGCTTTTTTTATAAATTTGTAATTATAACTATTTGCTAATAAAACACTATTAATATGATTTATTTCTTCTTTCAGATGTGTGTCATCTGAAAGGTTAATTGCTCTATTTAAAAGAGTTTTGGCTACAGAAACTATCTGAGTTGGGTGATGATGAGAATGGAAATGTAAATATCTGTCTGTGTGTGTATCCTTTCTGTAAATAGAAAAAGATAAACTATTTGGTGTTCTGGTGACTAGAACATCAAGAAAAGGGAGTTTTCCATCAGACTCTGTCTCCATTGTAAATTTAATATGAGAATGCATATTATTTAAATGTAAGAAAAAATCATCTAATGTATTTCTTCCATGTTGCCATATGACAAAAGTGTCATCTATGTATCTGAGCCAAATGAGAGATTTTAAAGATGATGATTCTAAAGCACGAGTTTCTATATATTCCATGAATAAATCAGCTATTACTCCTGAGATAGGTGAGCCCATAGGAGTACCAAAAACTTGTCTGTAATGCTGTTCATTGTATACAAAATATGTATTTAAACATTGTCTCTTAAATACATATTTTGTATACAATGGACAGCATTACAGACAAGTTTTTGGTACTCCTATGGGCTCACCTATCTCAGGAGTAATAGCTGATTTATTCATGGAATATATAGAAACTCGTGCTTTAGAATCATCATCTTTAAAACCTCTCATTTGGCTCAGATACATAGATGACACTTTTGTCATATGGCAACATGGAAGAAATACATTAGATGATTTTTTCTTACATTTAAATAATATGCATCCTCATATTAAATTTACAATGGAGACAGAGTCTGATGGAAAACTCCCTTTTCTTGATGTTCTAGTCACCAGAACACCAAATAGTTTATCTTTTTCTATTTACAGAAAGGATACACACACAGACAGATATTTACATTTCCATTCTCATCATCACCCAACTCAGATAGTTTCTGTAGCCAAAATTCTTTTAAATAGAGCAATTAACCTTTCAGATGACACACATCTGAAAGAAGAAATAAATCATATTAATAGTGTTTTATTAGCAAATAGTTATAATTACAAATTTATAAAAAAAAGCCTTATTTCAAGCCCAAAATAGACAAAATAGGAAACAAAAAGATGATAAGTCAGCTATTAGGATTTGTGTTCCATATGTAAAAGGAACTACAGACAGTATCGGACGTATATTAAAACGCTATAATAAAGATACAGCATTTTCTGCTCATCAAAAGATCAGCAATATAATAACCAAGCCTAAGGATTCAATCCCTCTTGAATCTCATGGTGTCTATCAAATCTCATGCAAAAATTGTAAAGCTTCTTACATAGGTATGAGTAATCGTTGCATCAGTGTTAGGAGAGATGAGCATGCTAATGCAGTTAAACAACACTCATCATCATCAGCACTCTCACTCCATACTATAGATTCAGGTCATAAAATAGATTTTTCTAGTACCAGGATCATATCCAGATGTGATAATCTCTACCAATGCAAAATCAGAGAAGCCATTGAGATACTTAAAAGGCCAGATTGTATCAATAAGCGAGATGATACGTGCAAACTTCCTCCTATTTGGAAAGATTTCTTTAAAAAACATTCTTAAATTTAACATTTTTGCTATTGGTGGAATTTTTAATGTTTTATTCAAACCAGTGATTATAGCACCTCTACAACCGTCTTTCTACCTTTTTATAACTCTGTGGATGGCTTGTGTGACCAAGTCGAAACGTCAGTATATTGATATTAAAAGTTTTTAACACGGATGAACCCACAAAATATGTATTATATATATATTACAGTACTAAAGATTTGAATGAATTTATTCATGTGTATTTAAAAAAATATATGAAACTGTTAAATTAAAATGAATAGAAACATTGAAGTGAAGTTTACTTATAAAATGGCTTGATGTATGCCAAAGTATAGTATTGGAAAAATTAATAAAAATTATATTTAATATTTCCTAAACTGATTTATTATTATAGTGTTACCAAATATGAATACACATTTCATTTCAACATGTCAACATCTAAGAATTAGATAAGAATTTCACTAGCTCAAAAACTTTTATAAAATTATTATTTGTGATTATTTTTAAGATGTTTTACTTAAGATTACTTGTATTTCTAGCAATAGGAGAGGAGAAATTAAGAACTCACAAGGAAGTTTGAATCATCATTTTTGTTACCATGGTAATGCTGAACAAGCAGGTTGAATATATTCTCTTTTAAAAAAAAAGAGAAAAAGATTTTTTATTCTCGATTTTTTTTTACAATATATTTCTATATAAAATGTAATATTCTATGGTAAGATTATAAATAAGTGAAATTATTTTATATGTAATTAATCTTTAAGATTAAGATGTATTAATTGATTATTATTTGTTCAATTTTTAAAAAATGAAATGTGTGCTTATAGAACTGATATTGTATACATGAATTACAGAATAAAAGTTTGAGTGGGTAATGTAATAATTTAAATTTATGTTCTTTAATAGGTATGAAGATTAAAAATCTGATTGTGGTAAATTGTTTTAAATGAATTTAATAATTTATTGTAGTAATGTATATTCAATGATTGCATTAAAATAATGATGATGAATCAAGAAATGGTATTCTATGAAAACAAAAATAAATATACTATAAGAATATAATGTGATATAGGAAAATTTGAAATGTAATGAATGTCAAAGTGGAAAAGTAATTCATGATCTCAATATTTATAATGGAAAAAGTATAATATTGACATTTGTCATAGTAAACTATTTGTTTTGTAACATAATCTATAATGTTTATAGATGAATACGTGATATGAAAATGGGATTATATTATTAGACAAGAGGAGGTTAATACTCATAGATGCTGAAGATATATATTTTAGAAGGATAGGTTAAAATTTCAGGATAGGATAAAAATATCATCATGCATTAAAATAACTTTAACAATAAAATGTTCATTTATTAATTAGAAGCAATAGAATTAAGGTCTTCTGAGTATGTTGTAAATGCAAATTTGGCATTCTGACTTTGATTAATACAAAAAGAAATAAGCTATCACATTGAGATTTTCTAATATGTCAATAGAAATAAGCAAACAGTTTATACTTTGAGGCTAATTATGAATCAAAATATATAAAATGTGCTAACATGCACAAGCACACAAAGCTAAAAACAAAAAAGAAAGTATATATTATTATTTTAATATTTATTCTATTAAATGGCTAAGCCCTATCTAGAGATGGTGACACCATCAATAGAAAAGACTCTTGCTCCAAAATATCCAAGAAATAAAATGCGTAATCATTTCATTTGCATAAATTTGCATCACTCTGAGTCAATTTATTATATATTGTAATATGGCTATGATTATGAGGGCTTTGATCTTTGAAAGCACTTAGCCATTTAATGGAATAAATATTAAAATAATAATATATACTTTCTTTTTTGTTTTAGCTTTGTGTGCTTGCGTGTGTTAGTGCATTTTATATATTTTGATTAATATGTCAATAGGTTTACATAAAACATGTATATATCAGCAAACATGCCTGTATAAAAAAATAACATATTGAATTGTTATAAACCTCTAAATGGAATACATTTTTATAATACATAGTAATTAATTTAAGAATTTACAGAGACTTTTAGATGTTTATATGACACATATCTATATAAATAAACACAGATATGCTGTATAGAATATTCTATTCATTTTAATGATACATAAATAATGATTGATTCAATATATGTTTGGGTACCCATTGCTGGTATTTTCTAAAACCATTGACTGATTTATTGTCATTTTCAGGAAAAATATAATCTAGTAATTGTTGCCCTGCAGTGATCTTCCTTCCATCTCTGTATCCTCTCATATATATATATATATATATTGAAACAGTAAGATTCGTATTCGAATCTTAAGTTTCACCTTTTTCTGTCGTCTCTCACTGACTGGTCTATCCCGCCCAAATTTAAACTTTTTGGTATCAAATTGTGTGTGTAGCAATATTAAAAATGTATAAATATATGTAGAATTCAGCATAAACACGCACACATTTCGATCTCAAATTAAATGCAATAAATAGGGATAAAATAATATAATTTAGATTTCTTTTAGTTATATGATTTTGTATAATTTTAATCATTTATTTTGGATTATAAAGTTCGTATTTATTGCTTTGTTTAAATTTCATTTAATAATAATTCTAAAAAAATCTGATGTAATATTTAATTAAAAGTTAAAATAATCTTATGTTTCCTTTTTGTCTTTGAAATTTAAAAGCATCGGTCAGTGATAAATAATAGATTAATTAAAGAAAAATTCCCCAAAATATAATTAGTAAATGTAAACAATAGAATGGCAGCTTTCTTTAATTAAAAAAACAACAAAATGCATTGATTATCCTCAGGGCAGATTAAGTAGAACCTAAAAATATCTTAACAGAAATGTGGGAGATCAAGATAAAAAAAGGAGGCCATCTTAGACTTGCTGGAGACATTCACTTAAACTTTAGCTTTGCTCTCGATCACTGAGAGTCTCCAAAAATAATAAAGTAATTTGTTCCTGCCAAGGTATGACCGAGTAAAGCACCTAGATTATTCTCCATCAGGAGATGGCCTATCGGATGCGAACATTCCACTGCCCGTCATAAATTCACCATGAAGATCTGCTGCCTGAAAGGAATGAGAAAGCTGCTGCTGCAATGAAATTAAATGAATATCTAAATACAAGAAAGAATTGCCACTCATGAACTTTTTGCTGCTAAACTAATGGAATCAGAAAACTTCTTATAAAACAGGTACCTGTCTGTGTTCAAACTCTAGAGTACTCTAATAATATGCTATAGCTTTTCTTCATACTACTTATCTAAATTGTAAAATGTAAAAACTATCATTTGTATAACTAAAATTGAATAATTAATTTAATGTGTAAATTTCTCTAATAATCTAGCTTACCTCACTCTATCTTTCTCGGGTGCGTATTTCTATAATCTACATTTTTATCTATAGTTATTATTTAATTATTGCATGCTCACAATTGTCTCAATTTTCAAAGTTTAAATCTATGATCGCTTGAAACAATGAATGCGAGTCAAATTTTCATTAATATTTACTTTCCTTAATAACTTCACTTTCATATAAATCGACATGCATTCAGTGCATCATTTATTGTAATGCAGGGTCTACTACTTTGCAAATGGCTGGCATATTAGTTGTAATAACTCCCAGTATATATATATATGTTTTGTATTTATTAAATCTAATGAATAATTCTAGAAAATCACATTTCTTTGAGAGTCGCCAGAGTTCTTTAGTAAATGTTGGTAATGTAGGACCGAGTCAGAAATCTATTTAAATCTCACCATAATCGTTTATACAGTATACATGTGTTACGTTTTAGAGACGCGATGACCCATTCCGCCGTGAAATTTCCGGATTCTTCAGGGTTGAAATTAACCCCAGTCGTCCTACACAAGTGGACATACTAAATGCTCCAGTAGGATTTGACCTGTCATGCAGCCAGCTGGCAAATTGCGACACGTACCGCTTGTCCCTGGTTATGCTTATGTGACACCTTACTTCGTCGGGCCATGGCAGAGACCAGCCCGACAGTTTTATAAACTCATTCATGGCATTGCAGTTTCAATATACTGCCATTCCATATCGCCTTTCTAAAGTGTACCACATGTTCCTTTACTTAGTTTTATTATTCTAAACATATCACTCCGCCTCTGCATTATCTGCATAATTCACTCTCAAATAAATGTTTGCCCTTAGTTATAAATAATATTTTAATTAAATAAATATATGTCTGCCATTACTCCTATAACCCATACTTTAGACTCTTGCATTGCAAAGGTATAAATACCTCCAGACATGCATTAGAAATACTCACTCGAGAATTTTAGGTAGCTAGATTATGCCTTCAAATAAATGTATTTCTTTTGTAAACATTTCAGTATCGGAAATACCACTACTGAAATCCTCAATATAAAATAATGTCTAAATAAATAAATGTATTGTTTAAAATATAATCATGTCACAAATCCCGCTACTGAAGCTTTTAATCCACAAATATTGTTAGTAAATGATCTTATTAAAATGTGTTAATAAATAATTTTAAACTATACATCTGCAGTTACGTTTCACTTATTCGATACCCATTCTATATATTTCCTCGATTATGTAAATATGAATGTTTAATTAATATTAGTTTGATTATTGGCCAACTCGAGAATAAAATCATGAGTTTCTTGCATATCCCTGATCACCGTGCCTAAGGAAATATTTACTAATGTTGCATCAGATGCGTTGTTTCATGGATTGTATTGTGGAACCGATAAACTATGTTCGAACTCAGTACCATGGGTGGCTTTGCTACTCGATGGTGCTGCTGTTCTGTATGGTAGTCGAATTCTGCACTATGTTTACGAGTCACATGTTTTCTGACCGTTACAATATATATATAAAGGACATATTTTGCAGGTTCATCCATGTTAAAAATTTAAATATTTATATATCAATGTTTCGACTTGATCACACAAGTCATCTGCTGGGTGATAAACGGTAGAAAGATGGTTGTAGAGGCACCAACTTTTATCACCCAGTAAATGACTTGTCTGATCAAGTTGAAATGTCGGTGTATAAATATTTAAATTTTTAATACAGATGAACCTGCAAAATATGTCTTTTATATATGCAACCCATGAAAAACTTTGTATCAACATATATATATATATGTGTGTGTATGTTATGAACTACATGAAACCTGGATTGTGCTTCCATGTGAATCCAAATTCTACCACTGATAACTAGCAGTGGCTGGATAAACTGTCTCTTGCCTTCAGTTATAACTTTATAGACATCATGCTATCATAATCTGTCAAAAGTTTAAAAACTCTCTTTTTCAACCTTTTTATAGTCAGGGTGGATATAAAAAAATACAGTAATTAAAAGGATTTTTTTATCTTGATTGAAAAATATTAATTACTCTTTTCAATTTACCTTAATCCTTTCAAAAATAACTTTGATAATATTTATTAAAATATGCTAAACAAGCTTTAATTTTAAAAAAAAAAATCTAATTCAAACAGATAATGGAGTTTTGTAATTACAAGTTTATCTATTGTAACATAAAAACATGCTTGTTTTAATTCCAAAATCAGAACTAATAAAATATTAATTAGACTGTTTTAAATGTTTAATTTATAAAACAAATTTTGAAATTCAAAGTTATTTAATCCTTAACTTTTAACTCAGTGTAATGTAAAAAATATCTACAAAAAATTTTATCTGTGTTTATTTCTATTTTTTCTTTCAACTTTATAAATATACATGTACACACTACTATGTTGTTGCATGTCATGAGACACATAACCATCTCTCTCTCTCTCTCTCTCTCTCTCTCTATATATATATATATATATATATATATATATATATACACACACAAAATATTATTTTTAAAAATATATTTGATGAGACTTTTGATTTAAAAAAAATGGATTGTATTGAAAGCCTCACTTAACAATTTTACATTTTAAAATAAAAATAATTCTATAATATATGTGTGCATGATAATAATTATTGATGTAATTTTTAATTTTATTTTATTTACTCTGTACTTTTATATATAGCTATGACAGACATTATTGTTAAAAACAATTGACCCTGTAACTTTTGTTCTATGCAAAAGTATTCTGTCTACTTTGCATGTTTATTGTTGTTTGTTTGGATGTGTTTTTATTATGATTAGCTACAAATTCAAATGAGTATCTAGATAAAATTATTTTTTATCCATCTAATATTTGAAGAAAAAAATCTTAATATTTTTCATTTAAGTATGTATTCTGTATTCAACTAATTAACAATTCAATCATTGTTTGAGATTAGCTATTAACTCAGATAAATTACATGCTCATTGTTGTTTGTCTGGGGTGTTTTTATCATGATTAGCTGTCATGTCCCCAGATTGAAATGTATATCTAGATAAAATTATTATTTTTATTTATCTAATATTGGGGGGGGGGGAGGCGGATTTAATATTCTTTATTCAGGTTTGTATTCTATCAACAGCTAATTAACAATTCAATCATTGTTTGAGATTAGCTAGACGTAAAGCAAAAAAAGTCATAAACATTCTCAATACCTAGTTGTTGATTAACTTAGTGGATTTAATCTTTGATATCACTATTTCTCTAGAAGTACATTGACCAATTTAAAACTGTTTTTATCTTTTTATCTTTACTTTAAGGTTAAGTTATTATAATTCGTTTTAAACTAAGAAAGACTATTCTGTTGTGATCAACTTCTCAGGAGGGCAGACAGTAATAATCTTATAAATAATGCATAAATCAAAGTAGATTTATCATAATATATATAATTGTAGTTAAAATTTTAAAGATGAATTATATATTTTTTTCACATCTTTTTTTATTTTATAAATATTTTATTAGAAGTACCTGGTAACAAAAAACCTAGAAAACATTAATGAATTATCAATTAAATAAATATTGTAAATCGTAATTAAGATTGATTGGAAATTTAAAAATATAATTTTCTACTTTAAAATATTTTCCAGAAAGTTTTCAAAAATGTAATTTCAAATGAAAACGAAGTGCAGTGCATTCTTGTATTAAGAGATCTCTTATTTAGCTTTTTTACTTTATACAAGTTATTGAATATAATAAATGTGTTGGAATATAGCAGAGATTAGTTTTTAATTTAAAATTAATATTAGGTTGAAAATAAATACTAACTCATAGAGCTCTACATAAAATATTAATTACTGTAAAAAATAATATTGAAATAAAATCCTTGTTTCTAATAAATATTGTTATACTTTTATTTGTTAATTACCTTTACTAAATGTTAATTTTTTATTAATATGATATTGTTATTTTTTGTTTTGTTTTAAAATTAATAAAAAAAAATCCCAATAATCAAGTCTTTCTCTCAATCCATAAATCTTCTTGCAAATATTACTCTTTATAATTTTTGATCTATTCCTTTTTCCCAATTACGTTTAAACGTCTCTTTCATTCTTTTTCAATTACATTCAGTTTACTGTCTTTGCATTATCCACACCTGATTTCATTCTCTATGTGTATTCAATTTACATTGTTCTATGGTCTTTTTTGTCTCTTTTTATCTTTCCACATATTTTCCTAGTAATTCATTTTTTTAACCATCATTTTTTTTTCAGTTCTTTTGTTTAATTACTAAACCTCATTTCCATATATAATGATAATTTCACTATTGTGACACCATTTATTGACTTTTGATATATTCTGAATCCACAATATCCTAATTATTATTTCTATAAGTATTTTATCCAATACATTTATTTATGTGAAAGTTTCCTCTTTTGTTTTCCTTTATATTATCTTTGGAATAGATATTTAAATTTTTATATTTTCCAAATCAATTACCTATCTTCCAATATTATACCTATTATAATAGGCAAAACTCTCTCCATACAGTAGGGCCACTCTAAGTAAGACAGAGTAATCAATGGATACCAGAAGGCTTGTGCATAAAATCCCTATCTAGTACCTACTCATCCAATATCCCCAAACCAGTTTCTGGCTTAAGGCCTTCATCAATGAGGAGCCTTGGATCTGAGAGCAATGCACCTAGATCTTACGATCTAATGCAACCCTCCAGCAGCCACCATTTTACTCTACATAACTATTAAACTAGGAGAATAAACCTGAAAACAGATATTTTCAATCTAAGCTCAATAGCTCAAATAGTCATATGGGTCTGAACTCAGTTCAGCACCCATACATTTTGGTGTCTTTGGCTCTTGTACAACCTTAGCCACCACCTTCATATAAGGCAGGATTGGTATTAAACCTTAAAATATCATATGATCACTATCTTCCATGCTTGCTCATAACTGTTGTTATAATAGGCAAAACTCTCTTCATACAGTAGTGCCACTCTAAGCAAGACAGAGTAATCAATGGATGCCAGAAGGCTTGTGCATAAAATCCCTATCTAGTGCCTACTCAGCTTAGTAAAAATTTTGTATAAAACTGATAAAAGACTGATAGGTCTGTAATTTCTAATATCTTCTTCATCACCTTTTTTAAATATTAATATTAATACTGCATTCTTCCAATCATCTGGTACATCTTTATCATTTAGACATTTGGTATATACCTTTGCTAAAAAAAATTCTATTTCTTCACCTGCTTCTTTTAACATATCAATTACAATTCCATCATTACCTGGAGCCATCCCTTTCTTCATAAATTTAATTGCATGTCTCACTTCCTCATTCAAAATTCTGGGCAATTCAGAAGATATAATATGTATAGGAGGCACTTGTTCTTTATTACTGAAGTCTTCTATACATTTTATGATGTCATCTCTCTTTTGAGTAATAATGCCATCGTTTTTTCTTATTGCAGATATAAATTTCCTACCAATACCAAAATGTTTTACACTCTTTAGACTTTTATTCTCTTCTACAGTTTTCCTTGCTAGTTCACATTTATACTTTCTTATATCATTTTCACCTCTTTTCCGCACCATTTTACAAAATTTGAGATATTCAATCTTTTTTAATGCATCATTGTTGTATATCCTCATATTTCTTCTTTTCTTCATAAATTCTCTAGTCTCAGTAGAAATTTTATTGGTCAATTGCTGCTTTTTTCTACCAGCTATCTTTGTTACAGTTTTTAAAAGTGTATCACTTATTTTCCTATTAATATCATTCAAATCTGAATCATGTTCAAAATCTACTAATACTTGAAACTGATTTGAAAGTTCTAATTTAAATTCATTAGAATGTTTCTGATGATTAGGAATATCAACTGTAAATATTGTTTTTCTTAATAATTTTTGTCTCTCTAGTTTTGCATTAACATGTATCTTACATCTTACTAATCGATGATCACTTCCTGTGTTAAATTTATTAAGAACATTACAATCTTGAAATATGTATTTTCGGTTAGTCAAAATATAATCCAATTCTGCCATACCTTCATTTGGATTCTTCCATGTCCATTTCCTTTTAACATTTTTCTCAAAAAAAAGAATTCGTAATATAAAGTTTTTCCTTTTCTGCAAACTTCACAAGTCTATGTCCTCTCTCATTTCTATTACCATAACCAAAATTACCTACAGCATTTTCATCTTTCTTTTGTATACCAATTCTAGCATTAAAGTCTCCCATAACAATTTTAAAATGTTGTTTACTCTGATCAAAAGCCTTTTCTACATCCATATAAAAATCTTCTATAACTTCATCACTATGAGAACTTGTTGGGACATAAACCTGAATTATCTGCATTTGGTATCTGCTATTAAGTTGTAAAACTAATCTTGCCACTCTGTTGATACACCATCAATCTCCACAATGTTATTCTTCCATTTTTTATTTATAATGAATCCTATTCCATTTGTATTTTCAATATTTGTGCCTTTATAGTAGAGTATATGTCCACTTTTTAAATCAATTGTTTCTTTACCTTTTCTTCTAACTTCACAAAGCCCAATAATGTCCCATTTAATATAAGACAGTTCTTCTAACTCTTGCAATCTTCCTTTTCTTGAAAGTGATCTGCAGTTGTAAGTACCTAAATAAAAAGTCATCATCAAATGGCAGCCTGAGTTCACAATCAGGGGAGTCTTAGCACCCTCTGCCTTCAGCCACCAACCGCTGCCTTGGTTGATGACTTTACAGCCTCCTAGGAATAATGGCCATGATTTATTTGTGTCTGTCATGATTGTACATATTGAAAAAATATTCTTAAACTCAGAATTAAAAAGCCAATAAACTCACCATGCTGGCTAATGCATGTTAGTGAGCAGCCCATCCATGTTTGTATACTATATAAATAATCACATAGTAATAACAGCTGCAATGACAAAAACATATGGAGTAAACATTAGGAATTTGCCCTGCTCGGTTCCTTTAAGGCCTCCAAAAGGAATCAAAGGGTCTCCTTTCAGTTAATAGCAAGCTTCTTTCTGCATTATTATTATTATTATTATTATTATTAGTAGTAGTAGTAGTAGTAGTAGTAGTAGTAGTAGTAGTAGTAGTAGTAGTAGTAGTAGTAGTAGTAGTAGTAG
This sequence comes from Epiperipatus broadwayi, assembly GCA_028023455.1. Classification (NCBI taxonomy): domain Eukaryota; kingdom Metazoa; phylum Onychophora; class Udeonychophora; order Euonychophora; family Peripatidae; genus Epiperipatus; species Epiperipatus broadwayi. The sequence goes on along the minus strand of JAQFVV010006278.1, from coordinate 4,013,085 downwards.
TAGTAGTAGTAGTAGTAGTAGTAGTAGTAGTAGTAGTAGTAGTAGTAGTAGTAGTAGTAGTAGTAGTAGTAGTAGTAGTAGTAGTAGTAGTAGTAGTAGTAGTAGTATGTTTCAATGGTAAGCTTTATTTATCTTAAAGGGTTACAAGAGTTTACATAGCTTGGATTGCTGTGTTTATATGGGCAATCCGTAGTTGTAGGTTTACATATATAAAAATGGATTTATTGTTTTACACAGGATTACAGGAATTTTAACATGCTGTGAATTAGTTACATGGTTTTACATAATTTGGATTGCTGTGGTTACATGGGGAATCCATAGATATAGGTTTACATATCTAAAAGTTGATTTATTGATTTACATGAGATTACAAAAAAATTGTCATGCTGTGGATTAGTTACAATGATATTTACTTGGCTTGGATTGCCATGGTTTCATCAGCAATCTATAGGTTTAGGTTTATATATGTAAAATTTTATTGATGCTGTGGATTAGTTAGAATGGTTTTACATAGCTTAGATTGCTGTGGTTACATGGGTAGTCTGTAGTTGTAATTTTACACATGTAAAAGCTGTTTTATTGGTTTACACAAGATTGCTTAAATTTTACATGATCTGGACTATTGTATCTACAGATGCAATCCAAGTTTAGTTCTATATGTGGTTGAGTTGCCTTGGTAACATAGATGAGGATTAGAAATTTCTGGTGTATTTGAATATATGATTGTTGCGTAGGGGTGTGGTGTTACAGCTATGTTAGAATTGGTTGCAATTGTTAAGTTGAACTTTGTGGTAAACTGGTCGGACTCTGGGTCTATGTGTTAGAGATCAGAGCTGAGTAAGGTTTTTGATGAAGTTTAAGAATGAGGTCCATGTGTAGAGTGTCCTGATATCCAGAGAAGGCCAGTGATATAGCTATGTTTGAACTAGTTGCAACTATCAAGTTAGAGTTTGCAGTTGGTTGGTCTCTGACACTGGGTCTGGCTGTGTTAGAGTTGGTGGCCAAATATGGATTTTCATATGATTTAAGTGTGAGATTCATGGCTAGTGTCCAGGCAAATTCTAGGCAGGTAGTTAGGTTCAGCATTGCTATTAGAAGTGACATGTTTTTTGAAATTATCTAGTAACTTGATGATAGTTGAAGACTTGAACAGAAAATTGGAAATCAGTTATCAACTGATTGGTAATTGAAAAAGTATATAGTTTTTTCTTGCCTAAGGTTTTGACTACTTTATATGCATAAACATCCAGGCTTGTTACCTCAATTGTGAGCAAATGAACTAATTGCTGGGAACTTGAAATCGAATTTTTATTACTAAACAAAGATTAGAGATTGCTACAATAACGTTAAAATAAAACATATACCTGACTGACCTTTGGACTTTGAAAACTCTATGTTGGTATTATTGTGGGCAAACCCTGGTCATGCAATGGCTTTTTTTTTAAAAATTATCATTAGGTAACTTGATTTCAATTGGCAGTTTGAATAAAAAAATGTACTAATCAACTGATTAAAGGTATATTATTATCTTGAATTAGACTAAGATCGTGAATTCTTTTTAAGCATAAAAAAAAACAAAGCTAGTTAACTTGTTTATTTAGTCAGTGAATTACTTGCTGGAAATTTGTAACTGATTTTTTTTTTTTTTTTTTTTTGCAAAACAAAAATCTGACTTTGCAATTAATAAAATTAAAAATTGACTTACGTTTGACTGAACTTTGGATTTTGAAACTCTGTGCTGACAATGTTGGCAGTAAGCATCTGGTCATGTGATTACTCTGTCTCCATATTGTTGTTCAAAATTATCGTTGGGTAGCTTGATTGTAATTACATTTTTGAATGAAAAATGCAATACAAAAGTATTAACCAATTACCAACTCATTGGAAATTGAAAAAGGTATATCAGGATAAAGTTTTTATCCTGTCAGGTTTAAACTTTGAGTACCTTTGGAACATGGAAAACTAGAGCATGCTGCCTTGGTTGTGAACAAATGGATCTTTGCTGCTATTATTATTATTATTATTATTATTATTATTATTATTATTATTATTATTATTATTATTATTATTATTATTATTATTATTATTATTATTATTATTATTATTATTATTATTATTATTATTATTATTATTATTATTATTATTATTATTATTATTATTATTATTATTATTATTATTATTATTATTATTATTATTATTATTATTATTATTATTATTATTATTATTATTATTATTATTATTATTATTATTATTATTATTATTATTATTATTATTATTATTATTATTATTATTATTATTATTATTATTATTGTTGTTGTTGTTGTTGTTGTTGCATTTTATAATGTTAATTATTTATTAATATACATTATAGTTATTTTCAAAGTGTATTATTACAATAAAAGACTTTTACATGATCTTAAATCAAAATAATTACTATTATATTTTTTGAATTATACTTTCAATTACATAAAAAATTATTTCAGTTAAATAAAAACATATATTGACATATATATATAAATATTTATTCCTTCTACAGTACTGTGTACAATCATTGTTTTAGACATTAATGAAACAATGATGCATATAAAATTTTAGACCAATGAATTTTTCAAATACTGTTTATATTAAACCTTGGCTCATATATATGTCTATATCACATGATGACAATCCCAAATTTATCAGAATAATGAAATCATCAATCTATTGTCAAGGTAATCTGCATATGTAAAAATATGGATGCCCAATTTAATCTGGTTCAAGATGTTAGTATAGGTAAAAAAAAAAAAAGATGACCCTTTGACTGTAACAAATAGAGAGATATTTATAATATTAGATATTTAAATAAACTCCATTTAACAGGCAAGTAATCCCTATTTTAAAAGCAGATTAATAACTAGCCATTTTTAACTTTCAAACCCCACTGCTATCAATTATTACTTAGATAATAAATCTGAGTTTGCTCCAAATTATAAAAGAATCATATTTAACAAATGAGAATTACTAGATCCAATATCCAAATCTAAAGCAAATACTTAGAGGTTCTGCCTTGCATATATGATCTAAAATCAATTTAAACTTGATGGTAAACATCTCTGATGATTTGGTTATGTTGAGAATAATTTGTTTTCTTCTCCTTTGCAGTAACATAATGAAATTATAAGATGTTTAATTAAATTTGATATAGATAATGTCATGGAGAGTGTATGGTTCTAAAATATTGTCTTTTACTGTATGTATTACATAATTAGTTTACATATAGGAGATTTTAACTCAGACTTTCAAGCACCCTACATCTATTCACACTATCTCATACCACTGATACACATGCCCACACACATGCAGAAAAGATAAATAATCACCAATATATGTATTTTGTGCTGTACTGAATTATATATATATATATATATATATATATATATATTGTGATGATCACACATATATATATTTAATATCAAACAATATTAAATATTGTACTTTTCGGAAATAAAAAAAAAGAACGAATAAATAAAAGGCCGTAATGTATTAATGTAAGAAAATGTGAAAGAGGGAAATAGAATCAAAAAGATTCTTATCGTTTACCCTCCAAAGTTGTTATTGTATAAAAAAAAACAAGAAATATTTTTAAGTGTAGAAAATATTGAAATCGTCTATTTGGCTTAAGATCAAAAAATGAAATAAGAAATATGAACAAAATAAGAACTAAAAATGATTTATAAGGAAAGGTAAAAAATTTGAATAGTTTAAATAAGATTAAAATAGAATTTAAAACATGACAAAAGATAAGGATCCATCTCATAAAAGTACACATTTTGAGGAAAAACTGAAATGCATGTGTCGAGTATGTATAAAGTATGGATAAAGACAGCAATATATACTACTGCTTTTGGCAGTCATCTCTGCAACTAGTCTTACAAAAAGCGTCCCTTAGCGATTCAATTTCAGGAAGATAGGGACGATTGTCCTCTTACTTTTACGTTTCTTATTCAAGGTAAGTCGGTTTTAATCATTATATATTATGGAAAGTGATAATATAATCGATAACTCGCAAATTAAGGTTAGCTCCGATCTCAGCATTCAATCTAGCAATGCAGTCATCGGTCATAAATTTTATAGTCTTAGATCTAATCTAAATTCATCCAAAATAACTTCTACAACAAATAAAAACCCACAAACCAATATTTCAAAAGAAAACAGCATCACAAATATCAACAAAAGTTTAGAAAATATTCAACTTACCCCTAATATAAGTAATAGCATTAATATCTCATCAAGCGAAACTATTGAAATTCTTAAAAATTCAAGCAAAAACCAATCATCACCTCTCCGAAGACTTTACGCACCCTCAGAAGACTCTAATGAGCAATTTCCTTTCCCCAATAATACCCTGGAAACCATATCTGATAATAATAGACAAAATTACCAAAAAGATGATTTCGGCGAATTTTTTAAAGTAAAAACTTTTCCACCAGAGGTCGACAAAACCAGTGCTGTCACATTACAGTTTGTCAACAGTAAATTTAAAAATCAAAAAGAAGAAATAAATTTTAAAACTGATAAATCACATTCCAGAACAAACAAAGATTATAGCGCAGAACAATCCATTGCTACTTCAGCCAACTTACAATCTAATCCAATTTCTTCAATACCAATATTGAAAAATTCCTCTACGTATGCAAATATCGTAAGGTCTAAAAATTCTGAGAGCATCTCCGAAAATATTAAGGCCGATAATTTCAATGAACTATATTTGAATATCTCAGAACTAGACATAGAACAAGAATCAAACACTTTGGAAAATGTCTCATTTAATATAAACTAACTTAATGACGACATGTTCCTAAAAATAAATAATGGGTTCAACAAAACGATTCCCAATAGCCTATATAAATCGTTTGCTAACTACTACAGCGATAAGTCATTAATCTTAGCCATAACAAATCAACAATGTGCTCTATATAAGTTCCCTCTAGAACAGCTATACAGTCTAATCAATCAAAAACAATTAGGCAGAGGCATTCATATGATTCTTAATCATCCCAATGACCGCTATGTTATCGTTGAGTTTAAAACGTGGGCGGACCGTATGAACTTTAAAAACAAATACAGATCTTTAGGAAATTTTATACTATGCTCCATAGATATGAATCGTCCTGTTACACTATCCGGCAGAATCCAAAACTGCCTTGCCCACTTGAAAGAACTACAAGACATCCTTATTAATTATGGTTCAGTTAGCAAATTTAAACACCTATTAAACCCTCACTGCGAAGATCAAATCCTGTCCAATACAGTTATCTTCACACTTACATTGAAGAAAAACATTATACCCACTGACATACCCACTATTATTACTGCAAGAGGCTCTCCTATGGTTTTGACTTTCAGGGGAGTACATCCACAATGTTTCTTCTGCCTTCAAAGAACACACCTCATTAAAGATTGTGCAGCAAAAATATGTACACACTGTGGTATTAAAAAGAATAAAGTTCACAGATGTCCTGGTAGCCCTACTAGCATGGCTTTCACATCCTTAAATAGACAATCATCACATGGGCCTAATTCAATCAGCAACCTCACAAACCCAGACACCTGAGTCAAATAAATCCTCCAACAAACCCTTTCACATCCAAACCTATCTTTCAAAATGAAAATATTCAAGAAAGAACAAACGACAACCTCTACACTAATAGTAGTGAATCAGAGATCCAAGCAATTACATATACTGCGCCTAAACCAATCACTCAAACCGATAAGACTAAAGATCTTACATACGATACATATTATACTAATCCCTGAGAAACAATACTAGGCCAAACTCTTGATACAAAAGAAGGCAATATGACCAAACCACCTGACGAGAGCAAGGAAAATACAAGCGATGAAGAAAATACACTCAAAAAATTTCAAAACAATCCATCCATAACAACTCCCACCCAGTCTAAAACCATTGATACATCTTCATGTGGGTCAGTTAAGTCCAGTAAACCTAAACAAAGTGATCCACAAACTGTCCTCAATTCTTCAACTCCTGCAATAATTAACCATCCAGATGAAAAGACTTGTCAAACGCACAACCCGAAAGTCAGCATAGTTAATGTTTCCCAACAGTTACAGCAAACCGAAAATGACTCAGGTCTAAAATTTAAAACAAATTCCTATAACAATAAAAAAACACTTTTATCAAAAGAACAAGAAAATGAAAAAAACACTATTAAACTTTAAAACCCTCAAAAAACCGACACAACAAATACCCAAAATACAAATAAGAAAATTAAAAGAAAATCAATTCATTCAGATAAATCAAGCTCTGATGATGATAGCGCCCATCTGATACATTACTCACCTCCACCCTCTAACAAACAAATTTCAGATATATCAAGCACAAAGCCTCGCAAATCCATAGAAAAAAAGAGGAAAACCATGGATCCTACAACCATTGATACCATTGATCCTTCTGACGAATCTCAGACAGATTACACTACTTCATCAGACACCGAAGACTTCATGGATGCGTTTCCTCAACCAACAACTATATCACCAATCCATCCACAAATTCAATCACAAGACTCTGATTGCCAAACAACATCAGACCTCATTAACATGGAGATGTCCCACATTGACTTGGTACACTTTGCTGAGGACGGTTTGGATTAATCTATCATGTTCTGCAAAATTGCTGGCATTAACATTCGTGGCATCAACTCAATTGATAGAGTTCTAGCTATTAAAAACTGGCTCTCGCTCTGCTCCCCTCATATACTTCTTATGGGTGAAACTAAATATCACCATAAGACCGATCATAAAATACTATCTCTTCTCTCAACTCTAGATTTTCCATAGGCCATTCTGCTTCAGGTGGAGTCGGTATTCTGCTCAGCAAGTCAACACCACCAAACAGTTTTAGCATTCTATTCCTAGATGCCAATATTATTATCATAGAAATAGACTATTGGGGTTATCTGATCATCATAGCTTATATATATACAGCCAAAGACACCTCTCAAATATCTAAAAATAATCCACATCCTAAATGCCATCAACGCTAACAGAGCCTCCCCTACTATTCTTCTGGGAGACTTTAACACCACATACAATGACTTCAACAAGAGATTTTTGCATCTAATAAATTGCAGATTAATGTGTGGAGAGGGCTTCTTCCCTCCTGAAGCCTACTCTTTCTATACTAAAACTAAAAAGTCCCTGATTGATTTGGTTTACTACACCCCAGACCTCCATTTCAACCTTGATGCAGCCTTGGCCCCTGTTGCTTTCTCTGATCATATGGCTCTAATCTTACAACTTACACCTATTTCAATCCCTGCACCTATTGATGGACCTGGTAAAACCATACGCATGATCACCCAATCAAATATGACCGAAGCGATAGTATCTGAGGCATACATCCTTTTCCAGAAAATAAACATCCTTTCCCTTCCTGCTGAGGAGGGCTGGTTTTCCTTCATCGGAATACTACAATCCATATTAAATCACCATGCCAGGAAAATTAAAGGACCTAATGGCCTTCTAAATGATCTAACAGACATTAATATACAACTTCAAGCTTTACAGCAAAATTTCACAAATACAGAAAAAATCATCTTCCTTAAAAATCTCTACAAAATCAAGCAAAAGTCCCTTGCAGAATATATATCCATCAGAAGAGCCAAATGTTTCTTAGCACAACAACACTGCTGGACGAGAGACTACCTTAGATGGGCACTGGGGTACAATAGAAAACCTCACTCCCTTATCCATTAATTCTAATGGAACCAATCTCGTTGGCTTTCCAATGATGCAGCACATCAGCAAACAATTCTGCCAATTTATGCAAAAAGATGGAGCTCCTCCTATAAACAGCTGGTTGGATGCTGGTGACCCCGGTGAACATGGCATCACAGAAATCCAAATCAAAAAGAAGATAACATCTCTCCCTGACGGCGTTCATCCTGGCCTTCATGGCATCCCAAATTTCCTTCTCAAACACCTCAGTCAATTCACTGTGCCAATTATTAAAAAAATGATTGATCACCTAGCCTCCGGCAACAGAAACATAACAGATCTTTACCCAGTGGCACTCGTGCCTTTTATTAAAAAAGCAAAACCACTAAACGCCATTAACAATATCTGGCCAATTTCCATGACCCCATTGCTTATCAAGATAATTGAGTCAGTCATTAAAGATCAAATCCAAACTCAAATCCTTAGCCATATCTCGTCAAACCAATATGGAAAAAAGGGATCATCAACCTCGCATGCTATGTCCAATGTAACTGCACTATTTAATTACATCAGAGGACATCGTAAATCAAAACCTATTGCTGTCCAGCTGGATGTTGTGGCAGCATTTGATTCAGTCCAGATTAATATCCTCCTGGATATTCTGTCGGAATGCAACATTCCAGCCGGGATTGTTCAGATGATCAGCAATCTGCTCAACAACAGAGAGATTTTTCTCTCTCTTGATGGCAAGATCACACCAGGCTTCAAGCCATACAAGTCGATCCCTCAAGGATCTCCACTCAGTGTCCTTTTCTTCACAGCATACATCAACACTATCCTGATGGATATAGAAAAAAACCTCCCTGGAATTTTCCTTCCCTCTCTCAATAAAAACTTCAATGTATTTGCATATATAGATGACATCATGGTTGTTCTTCCCACCATTACATACCTTCCCCATCTCATGAACATCTTAAACAGAAATACAGCGAAACTTGGCCTACAAATAAACTTTAACAAATCTTCCATCTGGAAGATTATGTCTGGTAAACAAATTAACTCTCCCTTTTCTGCAAAACCCCAAAGATACCTAGGTTTCCCAATCTTCAAAACACCAACTGCAATGGCAAGAGAGATTCAAGATGCAATCCTCCATTCAACTGAAGCCATCACCACATCACTCTCTAGAGTATACCTTTCATTATATGGAAAGGTTGGCCTCCTCAACATGATCATAATGCCAAAAATCTCATATTACCTTCCATTCGTAAAAATGTCTAAACAGTTTCAAAATAAAATCAACCGATTATGTACCAAACTTCTTTGGAGAGGAAGGACAGTTGCTATTAGCTTGCGAGGCATCCAACGACCACGCAGGTTCAATGGACTGTCATTCCACTCAATACAAGCAATAATTTTACAGAAAACCCACAACACTCTACATAATCTGATCCTCTCCTGTGGATACTCCAACATTATTAAAAAAATTACACCGACAGATCGTCCTCCGCCCTCTGCCAGTTCATGGATAGCCTCCCTAATAGACCACCTACAACTTTATAACCCAATAATGCCCTTTAATCTTAACAAAAAAAATCACCTTATGGGAAGCATACAATATAATCAACTGTAATCAACAACCCATAAAAACCAGCCTAAAAGTAACCAACCAAAGACTCATTTCACACTTTAAAAGATGGAGTCTGGAACCCAAATTCCTTGACTTCATCATTAAAATAAATCTTAATGCGCTTCCCACAAATTGGTTCCTTTATCACCGAAGAGGTTTTACCAGCATTGACCCTATATGTGGTCTGTGTGCACGTGAAGATGAAACCATAGACCATATCATACACCAGTGTCCAAGACTTAAAACACTGAAAGATATAATTATAATCAATTCCAACATAAGACCTGATATGATTTTCTCACTTGAAAATGCCATTCATAATGGGTTTTTTTCAATAATAAGGCTTTCTACCTTTGTCCTTTATTCCATATGGATAGTGAGATGCAAAACTCTCATGGAATTATTCCCGCCACAAATCATACCATTGTTTTATCAAATGCTCAAAAAAATCAAGAAATGTGACCAGCTCCTGGCCTCCAGTAAAGTCTTTGATGACACCTGGTCTTTAACTGCACTTTCCTTTTCCTGATTATCAACTCCTACCTACCCAGCATTATAGAATAGGAAATTCTAAAAGAAAATATTCATGTTTATATAAAAAATGCTTATTCCATTAATCAAGTTATTAGAATCTCATCACTATACCTAACCACATAAGAGTATAACAATTGTACTTTCATAACAAAATCTAGCCAGATAACAAATAGAACATTATACAATCATATTATTGTACAATTTATTCATTTATCTATCCTTTATTAGTATGTAATCACTATTTATTGTTAATAAAATTTTTGTTGAAATGAAAGACAGCAATATTTAATGCTTGTCAAAATCATTTTATTAAAAATTTATTTTATTAAAAGGAAAAGAAAGAAATAAATGTAAATATTGCTATGAGATTGTATAAAAGTAAATTTGTATAAATTGCTGAAGGCGTATTAAAAAAGAAAAGTGTGAATGGAAAGCTACAAACAAAAAGATCAAGGGAATAAAAGAATGTGAAAAAAAAAATTAAATTATTGGAGTTCTAGAAACTGCTCTGATAATAAGCATATATAAGAGAGTAGAAAGCAGACATAAGAATCCTTTAAAGTTTTAAGAAAACAACAGAGAAAAACCAGAAATGGAGAGGAAGGACTCTAACGTAGAAACGGATCACTGTATGAATAGGAAAATGATTTCTAACATATGTGATGCTTCAAGAATGTGTGGCTAAGAGCCATCATGATCACTGGCCAAGTCAGACTCACTGTGCTTGAACAGTTCCCATTGCCATGTAACAACTGCCAATATAGTGCCTGCCAGATGCCCCCTTGCTATGCCCTTGATGTCCTAAAATGGAGAAGTCACAACAAATAAGAAGAAATTCCACAAACCAAGTCAAACTTAAGAGTGACTGTTTCCTGCTAAAGAAGTGGAGGAATTCCATGTGGTGGTCAGAAGGACCTTAACTCACTTCAGAGACTAAAGGAAACCTAGATAAATTATATATCACACCTTTATAAACATATGTGCACATACTTTTAATTTAAAACAATTGCCAGTTCCAAATATTAATGATATAGACAATAATTAGCTTTTTCTAATACATGGAATGACGACTATAAATGTATAATCATTTATAGGATTTTTTTTTACCCATACATTTACTCATAGCATTATATCCAATAATTTGCTTCTATTGTGTGTAAATATTTCAATTGATTTTTTGTTGTTTATTTGTTATATTAAATATTTCTTAATTATTTTATCTGTTTTGTCTTGTTCTTCACCATTCCAGACAGTAATATATCCATAGGGGTTTGGGTGATAATTATTACTCCATTTTGAGTACTGAAATAACATGTGAGGCTATTGAGCAGTATTCTTGATCCCATTTAATTTTATAAATTATTCAAGCACTGTAATTACAGCAGTCGAGAGACAGTTGACCAGGAAAGATAACCTGGGGCAATATCCGTATAGTCATAAGTTCAGTCAAGTATGAATATAGATTCATTTATGGCCGTATGTTCTCTTTGCTTGCAGTGACAGAAGATGGACGATTTTGAATTTAAGAATCTGTATTATATATAAATAAAAGGAAAGTAGCATTCGATCATCATGTTTTCATTACAATATATATATATATTGATATTAAAAGTTTTTATTACATATATATATATATATGGGAAATGCTAATCTGGACCAACTGATGAGTGCTGGCTCAGTATGAAATACATATAATTGGTGATTATCTATCTTTTCTGCATGTAGGTGGTCATGTGTATCAGTAGTATGAAAAGTGGGATAAATAAAGTGTGGTTGAAAGTTTGAGTTCAAATCCCCTATGTTTACAATTAAGCTCCAGGTATATAAAGAATGTCTGTATTTCAGATCTTACACATTAAGCCTGCATTCTGCCTTTTATACCTCTTTCTATGTACTTAAATGGATGCTGTCCTAAACATGAGGAGTTAGAGTGACTTGAGGACCTTAACTCACTTCAGAGACTAAAGGAAACCTAGATAAATTATATATCACACCTTTATAAACATATGTGCACATACTTTTAATTTAAAACAATTGTCAGTTCCAGATATTAATGATATAGACAATAATTAACTTTTTCTAATACATGGAATGACAACTATAAATGTATAATCATTTATAGGATTTTTTTACCCATACATTTACTCATAGCATTATATCCAATAATTTGTTTCTATTGTGTGTAAATATTTCAATTGATTTTTGTTGTTTATTTGTTATATTAAATATTTCTTAATTATTTTATCTGTTTTGTCTTGTTCTTCACCATTCCAGACAGTAATATATCCATAGGGGTTTGGGTGATAATTATTACTCCATTTTGAGTACTGAAATAACATGTGAGGCTATTGGGCAGTATTCTTGATCCCATTTAATTTTATAAATTATTCAAGCACTGTAATTACAGCAGTCGAGAGACAGTTGACCAGGAAAGATAACCTGGGGCAATATCCGTATAGTCATAAGTTCAGTCAAGTATGAATATAGATTCATTTATGGCCGTATGTTCTCTTTGCTTGCAGTGACAGAAGATGGACGATTTTGAATTTAAGAATCTGTATTATATTGCGATATCTACATAAATGTAGGCTCGCATGTATATATTATTGATTCTCAATAATATTAATAAAGAGAAGGGTTTCATTAAAAGAAATAGAGAAAAAAAAAAAGAAAGAAAAATTTTAGTTAAAAGGATTCTAAAAACTTATTTTAAAAGAAATTAGAAAAGCTAAATAATGACGAAAGATTAGAAAGGAAAGGGGAGGGGTGTAAAACTGAACGCGTCTCTTTCTTTCTTTGTTAAATAAGAAAATCACTTGTAAAAAGAACGAAAGAATAATTATAATTGTGAAATTAAAAAAAGTAAACTTGTACCAAATTTCCAAATAGATTGGTACAAGATAAAGTGGAGAGAAAGGAATGTTGCAATTAGTAACATTCAATATTTAAAAGAATGAAAGAAATTAATTATAATTGTAAAATTAAAAATGGAAACTTGTACCAAATTTCCAAATAGATTGGTACGAGATAAAGTAATGAAAAGGAATGTTGCAATTAGTGGCATTCAATGTTAAATGTATCAAAAGAATGAAATGAAAATTGTAATTAGATATTGGAAAAAATGTAAACTGTATAAAAAAATTCCAGATAGATTGGTAAGATCCTGAAGTTCAGACGTGTGCTATATTACTTAAAAATATATTACTGTATACCAGCATGTTCATAGCGCGTTTTAAGCTTGGAAATGAAGCCTGGTTACAAATTTTTAAAAATTGATGAATTTAAATACTTTAACATTGCAGTTCAGTAGAATTTAGCTAATTTTACCTAAATATGACAAAACCAGTAAAAAAATTCATTCAAAATATAGTACTGTACACCAGCATGGTCTTAGCGGGTTTTAAGCTTGGAAATACAGCCAAGTTACACATTCCTAAAAATTGATGAATTTGAATACTTTAACATTGCAGTTCAGTATAATTTAGCTAATTTTACCGAAATATGACAAAATCAGTGAAAAAATTTATTAAAAATATATTACTGTTTACCACCATGTTCATAGCGCGTTTTAAGCTTGGAAATACAGCCTGGTTACAAATTTTTAAAAATTGATGAATTTGAATACTTTAACATTGTAGTTCAGTATAATTTAGCTAATTCTACCTAAATATGACAAAACCAGTAAAAAAATTCATTCAAAATATAGTACTATACACAAGCATGGTCTTAGCGGGTTTTAAGCTTGGAAATACAGCCAAGTTACACATTCCTAAAAATTGATTAATTTGAATACTTTAACATTGTAGTTCAGTATAATTTAGCTAATTCTACCTAAATATGACAAATCCAGTAAAAAAATTCATTTAAAATATAGTATTGTACACCAGCATATTCAAAGCTTGTTTTAAGCTTGGAAATACAGCCAGGTGACAAATTAATAAAAATTGATGAATTTGAATACTTTAACATTGCAGTTCAGGATAATTTAGATAATTCTACCGAAATATGACAAAATCAGTGAAAAAATTTATTAAAAATATATTACTGTACACCAGCATGTTCTTAGCGGGTTTTAAGCTTGGAAATACAGCCAAATTACACATTCCTAAAAATTGATGAATTTGAATACTTTAACATTGCAGTTCAGTATAATTTAGCTAATTCTATCGAAATTTGACCAAATCAGTGAAAAAATTCATTAAAAATATATTACTGTATACCAGCATGTTCATAGCGCGTTTTAAGCTTGGAAATGAAGCCTGGTTACAAATTTTTAAAAATTGATGAATTTGAATACTTTAACATTGCAGTTCAGTATAATTTAGCTAATTCTACCGAAATATGACAAAATCAGTGAAAAAATTCATTAAAAATATATTACTGTATACCAGCATGTTCATAGCGCGTTTTAAGCTTGGAAATGAAGCCTGGTTACAAATTTTTAAAAATTGATGAATTTGAATACTTTAACATTGCAGTTCAGTATAATTTAGCTAATTTTACCTAAATATGACAAAACCAGTAAAAAAATTCATTCAAAATATAGTACTGTACACCAGCATGGTCTTAGCGGGTTTTAAGCTTGGAAATACAGCCAAGTTACACATTCCTAAAAATTGATGAATTTGAATACTTTAACATTGCAGTTCAGTATAATTTAGCTAATTCTACCGAAATATGACCAAATCAGTGAAAAAATTCATTAAAAATATATTACTGTATACCAGCATGTTCATAGCGCGTTTTAAGCTTGGAAATGAAGCCTGGTTACAAATTTTTAAAAATTGATGAATTTGAATACTTTAACATTGCAGTTCAGTATAATTTAGCTAATTCTACCGAAATATGACAAAATCAGTGAAAAAATTCATTAAAAATATATTACTGTATACCAGCATGTTCATAGCGCGTTTTAAGCTTGGAAATACAGCCTGGTTACAAATTTTTAAAAATTGATGAATTTGAATACTTTAACATTGTAGTTCAGTATAATTTAGCTAATTCTACCTAAATATGACAAAACCAGTAAAAAAATTCATTCAAAATATAGTACTATACACAAGCATGGTCTTAGCGGGTTTTAAGCTTGGAAATACAGCCAAGTTACACATTCCTAAAAATTGATTAATTTGAATACTTTAACATTGTAGTTCAGTATAATTTAGCTAATTCTACCTAAATATGACAAATCCAGTAAAAAAATTCATTTAAAATATAGTATTGTACACCAGCATATTCAAAGCTTGTTTTAAGCTTGGAAATACAGCCAGGTGACAAATTAATAAAAATTGATGAATTTGAATACTTTAACATTGCAGTTCAGGATAATTTAGATAATTCTACCGAAATATGACAAAATCAGTGAAAAAATTTATTAAAAATATATTACTATATACCAGCATGTTCATAGCGCGTTTTAAACTTGGAAATGAAGCCTGGTTACAAATTTTTAAAAATTGATGAATTTAAATACTTTAACATTGCAGTTCAGTAGAATTTAGCTAATTTTACCTAAATATGACAAAACCAGTAAAAAAATTCATTCAAAATATAGTACTGTACACCAGCATGGTCTTAGCGGGTTTTAAGCTTGGAAATACAGCCAAATTACACATTCCTAAAAATTGATGAATTTGAATACTTTAACATTGCAGTTCAGTATAATTTAGCTAATTCTATCGAAATTTGACCAAATCAGTGAAAAAATTCATTAAAAATATATTACTGTATACGAGCATGTTCATAGCGCGTTTTAAGCTTGGAAATGAAGCCTGGTTACAAATTTTTAAAAATTGATGAATTTGAATACTTTAACATTGCAGTTCAGTATAATTTAGCTAATTCTACCGAAATATGACAAAATCAGTGAAAAAATTCATTAAAAATATATTACTGTATACCAGCATGTTCATAGCGCGTTTTAAGCTTGGAAATGAAGCCTGGTTACAAATTTTTAAAAATTGATGAATTTGAATACTTTAACATTGCAGTACAGTATAATTTAGCTAATTTTACCTAAATATGACAAAACCAGTAAAAAAATTCATTCAAAATATAGTACTGTACAACAGCATGTTCTTAGCGGGTTTTAAGCTTGGAAATACAGCCAAATTACACACTCCTAAAAATTGATGAATTTGAATACTTTAACATTGCAGTTCAGTATAATTTAGCTAATTCTATCGAAATATGACCAAATCAGTGAAAAAATTCATTAAAAATATATTACTGTATACCAGCATGTTCATAGCTTGTTTTAAGCTTGGAAATACAGCCAGGTGACAAATTCATAAAAATTGATGAATTTAAATACTTTAACATTGCAGTTCAGTACAATTAAGCTAATTCTACCGAAATATGACAAAATCAGTGAAAAAATTCATTAAACATATATTACTGTATACCAGCATGTTCATAGCGCGTTTTAAGCTTGGAAATACAGCCTGGTTACAAATTTTTAAAAATTGATGAATTTGAATACTTTAACATTGCAGTACAGTATAATTTAGCTAATTTTACCTAAATATGACAAAACCAGTAAAAAAATTCATTCAAAATATAGTACTGTACAACAGCATGTTCTTAGCGGGTTTTAAGCTTGGAAATACAGCCAAATTACACACTCCTAAAAATTGATGAATTTGAATACTTTAACATTGCAGTTCAGTATAATTTAGCTAATTCTATCGAAATATGACCAAATCAGTGAAAAAATTCATTAAAAATATATTACTGTATACCAGCATGTTCATAGCTTGTTTTAAGCTTGGAAATACAGCCAGGTGACAAATTCATAAAAATTGATGAATTTAAATACTTTAACATTGCAGTTCAGTACAATTAAGCTAATTCTACCGAAATATGACAAAATCAGTGAAAAAATTCATTAAACATATATTACTGTATACCAGCATGTTCATAGCGCGTTTTAAGCTTGGAAATGAAGCCTGGTTACAAATTTTTAAAAATTGATGAATTTGAATACTTTAACATTGCAGTTCAGTATAATTTAGCTAATTCTACGGAAATATGACAAAATCAGTGAAAAAATTCATTAAAAATATATTACTGTATACCAGCATGTTCATAGCGCGTTTTAAGCTTGGAAATGAAGCCTGGTTACAAATTTTTAAAAATTGATGAATTTGAATACTTTAACATTGCAGTTCAGTATAATTTAGCTAATTTTACCGAAATATGACAAAATCAGTGAAAAAATTTATTAAAAATATATTACTGTTTACCACCATGTTCATAGCGCGTTTTAAGCTTGGAAATACAGCCTGGTTACAAATTTTTAAAAATTGATGAATTTGAATACTTTAACATTGTAGTTCAGTATAATTTAGCTAATTCTACCTAAATATGACAAAACCAGTAAAAAAATTCATTCAAAATATAGTACTATACACAAGCATGGTCTTAGCGGGTTTTAAGCTTGGAAATACAGCCAAGTTACACATTCCTAAAAATTGATGAATTTGAATACTTTAACATTGTAGTTCAGTATAATTTAGCTAATTCTACCTAAATATGACAAATCCAGTAAAAAAAT